>CM077151.1:42315808-42391781 GCA_039583875.1 Platanthera guangdongensis
GAAGGAATCGGCGGCGGCCGCAGGAGCCTCGCGCGGCGAGGGTGGAGGTGTTGGATGTGAACGAGGATGGCGTGATGAGCCGACGGGCATCCTGGGCCGTATATGCACGCAATGCCGTTCGCCGCCCGTCCGCGGCGGCGGGGTCAAGGAAAGGGTGCAGAATGATTGTGTGCATTGGTGCTTGCCGGGACCCATTGATGCTTGGAATGAGATATTGTTGGTGTTGATGGGAATGTGGAGGGAAGGGTGGGAGTTGGTTACAACCCTATGATTGGGTGAGCATGGTGCACCAATGCGGACCGTGGTCGCGTTTTTGGGGCGAAATTTTTGGAACCGAACTCAAATTGTCGTTTTCAAATTTAAGTCCGGGTTCAATTTTTGAACGACGTGTGACGCAATCTTGTATAGCAGGTAATTCACATACAAGAACTCAAAATGGATCTTCTAGGATATCAAAATAAATCTCTCGGAAAATCAAAAACAATCTCCCAGAAAATCAAAAAATTTCTCATAGGAGGAAATTTTCAGTCGGGAGCTCGGGTAATGCACTTTTGCACGCGGCAACCGAGCTAGTCAGATTGTCGGATCGTGAGCGCCTTCCGATCGGTTCAAATTGACCACACCAATTAGTGGTCAGTAATTTTTTTTGCTAAAAAAAATGTTCTTTTACAAGAGGATTTCTAAATATTTGCACATTTTTAGGGGCCATATGTTACATTTTAATTTGTCAATTTTATTTATGAAGGGTGACAAGATTAAGTTGCCTTCAAATCTATAAAGATCTTGTTTTTGTGGCTCCCATAGCATGGATGGTCAATTAAATTATTCTTTTGGGAGAAGGATGTAACAACAAAAATAATGAATGAGGGGGAGATTTTTTTTTTAACTTGGCTCCGGGTGGCCTTTACACAAACCTTCATTTGTCGCCTTCGAAGCCCAAGCCATTAATGTCGAACTAGCCCGTGTTTCTTAAGGTGACTCATTTTTGTATTCCGCTCTTCTTGCTACAAGTTATGATGCTTTCCTTGATCAGTATAATTAATCCAAAACTTATTTGTGACTCGTTGAGCCCGCTCTTGCATTTGGTCCTTTTTGTGTCATCCTTGGTTTCTCGACTTGGTGCAACTCGGGTCCCTTCTTGAGAGTCTCTTTTTATCCGGTCGGGCAAGAGGCTTGTTTCTTCAACAATTATCAAGGATTCGTTTGGCACAGTGGTGGTGGTCGTGAATGTGGTGGTTATGAACGGGTTCATTAACTTCCGACCTCACCTAATAAAGAACTCCCTCTGCTTTTATGATCAAAATTAGTTATTTTTTCTTGGTGGCGATCATAGCCGTTGTCATGCCAAATACATATTTTATGACATCGACATTTTTGTCCAAACTCACCAGAGCAAAAACGTCACTCCAAACGGACCCCTAATCAAGGAAGGTGGGAGCTCGTCCTTGCCCTAATCTTGTCTTGTCATGGTGAATGAGCGGGAGGTTAACTTAAATTCAATCAAAGGATCAATTTCTCGAGTAGCCTCATGCATGTTTGGTCGGGTCTTGTTGACCGTAATCATTGAGTGTCTTCTCATTGCGGCCTAAGGAGGCCCCTACTCTCTTATAATCGCAGCTTGCATGGTATATGCAAGCAGTAGTACTCTCAGTCAATCCACGTATTGCCCATCATAAGACCGCTTTTTGTTGTAAGAAAAAGTGGTAGCACTACTGTGCCGCATGGGCAGAGGTATGAAGGGACCTGCGGGGGCCCGTGCCCCCACGCGTCTTCTGGTCCGGTTCAGGCATAGGCGACCCACCTTAAAACACGGTCGGGCACGTGCCTTATTCTTTTTTTAAAAATATGGGAATAGACAGCGGTTTATATATAAACCGTTGTCTATACTCGAATAGACAGCGGTTTATATATAAACTGATGTCTATTCTAGAGTTCATGGTAGAATAGACAGTGGTTTATATATAAACCGTTGTCTATTCTAGGGTTCAGAATATATATAAACTGTCATCTCCTTTCTTTAGCGACGACCATCTCCTTCTCCAACAGGCGCCTCGACTGACATCTCCCTTCTGACCTTCTTCTCTGACAGTCTGACAGTCATGAGCCGACAGGCTTCAAGCAGGTATCACATTATCACTCTTGTCTTGTTAAATTGTTATTTATTTATGCGTTATAAAAAATGTCTCATGATATAACCTGTTTGTTTTTGAAGTTTTGATTTATTTTCATGTTTTTTTAAAATTTATATTTTTTTTATTAATTAAATATTTTGGCAACAGTTTTAAATGTAACTCTAAACATTTTGAAAATGTTGCAATAGGTCCATGTAAAAATTGTTGTCTTCACTAGGGATATAGGCAACAGTTTCAAGTAATGTTGCATAAACATATCAAAACTGTTGCCTGAGGTCTTTGGTAACACGGGCATAGGCATACACCCCTATGACAACAGTTTTCAATGTTTTGGCAACGTTTTGCGGTTTTAAGCAACAGTTTTCAAATGTTGTTAAAGACCAAAAATATTGTAGTGACTGCAACTTCAACACCAACTCCAACTTCAACTCCAATCACTCGTAGAAAAGATGCAATAATATAGGATCCAGTTTTAAGGCCTTCTCTTTACAATATCTCTAAAAATCTAATTGAGAGCGAAAATATTCGAAGATCATATTTAATTAAAGGTACAAACCAACCAATTTTTAAAGAGTATCCTGCTACTAAGACTACTACTCAAGACAAAACTCATAGATTTTGTGCAAAATGGTATACAAAAAAGATTTATGCTCAATGGTTGGAATACAGTGAAGCAAAAGATGCGGTTTTTTGTTTATTTTGTTATCTTTTTGCTTTTGAGTTTGGAGATACGGGTGATGGTCATGAATCATTTATTGAATGTGATTTTTCAAATTTGAAGAAGAAAGAATATTTGATTATGCACATTGGGGATAATTTGAGTGTGCATAATAAATGTAAGGTAGCATGCGAAGATTTAATGAATCGAAAAAATATATATAGACATAGCTTTTGACAAGAGAAATGTGTAAAATGAAATTGACTACCGTATAAGATTAAGTGTCAGTGTATCTTATATTAGATTTCTTCTAAGACAAGGGTTAGCTTTTCATGTTCATGATGAAAGCGAAGAATCTTTAAACGGTGGAAATTTTATAGAATTATTAAAATTTCATTCATTTTCTAATGATGAAATTAAAAGATTAGTTTTGTTCAATGCTCCTGAAAATGCAAAAATGATTTCTCCCGAACTTCAAAAGCAAATTTGTAATGTAATGGTAAGTTTAACAACAAAGTCAATAATCAAAGATATTGGAGATTCATTTTTCTCTTTGATGATTACGAGGCTCGGGATGTTTCAACTAAAGAGCAAATGAGTGTTGTCATGCAATATGTAAATAAGAATGGTTTTGTAATTGAAAGATTATTGGCTATGGTTTATGTTTCAAATACTAGTGCTCTATCACCTAAACAGGCAATTGATTCACTATTTGCTACATATGGATTGAGTTTATCAAGATTCGTGATCAGGTTTATGATGGTGCTAGCAATATGAGTAGACGGTTTAATGGACTTAAAAGTTTGATATTGGCAGAAAATAAATTTGCTTATTATGTACATTGTTTTGCTCATCAGCTTCAATTAGCACTGATTAAAGTTGCAAAAGGACAAAAACAATGAATACTTTTTTTGATTTTTTACACATCTTAACTAATGTTGTTAGTTCATCGTGTAAAAGGCAAGCAATTCTTCGAGAAACACAAGCTATGAAAATAAATGAAGACATCGCTTTGGGTACAATTGAGACAGGATCGTGGCTTAAATCAAGAACAGAATTTAAAACGACATGGAGACACCTCGTTGGAATTCACATTATGGTACATCTTAATATAATTTCATTATTTCCTTCTATCAAAGCTTTGCTTAATGTTTTAAATGAAGATACTTCATTTGGAAAAACTAGTATTGGGGCATATAATATTTTGAAGGAGATAGATTGTTTTGAGTTTGTTTTTACATTGCATATGATGAAGGCAATACTGGGGATTACATTTGAGTTATCTCAAGCTTTGCAAAGAAAATATCAAGACCTATTAAATATCATGGGTTTTGTTAATATTACAAAGAAGCGACTTCAAGACTTAAGAACAAATAGTGTTTTTGTACAATTAGTCACTGAAACGTCTATGTTTTGTGAAAAATATGAAATTGAGATTCCAAAAATAAAAGATAATTACTTACATCCTGCAAGAAGCAAACGAGGGGTTCAAAACAGGTCTAATCTACATTTTTATAAGGTTGAGTTGCTTTTCACAGTGATTGGCTCCCAATACTAAGAGCTGAATGATCGTTTTGATAATGATAATATTCAGTTGATTTCAAACATGGCTTGCTTCAATTATCAAGATTCATTTGCTTCTTTCAATAGGGAAAAATTAATTGAGTTGGCTCATTTTTTTCCGGTAGAGTTTAATGAAAAAACTCTTTTAATGTTTGACAGTCAACTAATAAATTGGTCTTATGATGTGTCAACTCATGAAGATTTTTGTGATTTAAATAGACTTAGAGAACTTGGTCCAAAATGGTTAAACATAAGAAGGACATAAGTTATCATGAAGTTTATTTACTATTGACATTGTGTTTAACATTACCAGTTGCAACGGCTACAGCCCAAAGATCATTTTCTACAATGGGCTTGATTAAAGAAGATCTTCGCAACAGATTAGGAAATGAATGGTTGATTGCTTGGTTAGTTACACTGAGAAGGAAGTGTTTGATACAATTGATGATGAATATATTTTGCGAGAATTTCAAAAAATGAAATTTAGATGTATCATCCCTTCAAAAAAAGAAAATGTTTAATTTATCTTTATGTATTTTTCATGTATTAATGTTAGTTTTATTCTATAATGAACGTTTTTTATTGAACAATTTTTGATTTGTTTTGTTTTTCACATTCTAAGTGTCATGTGCCCCCACGCTCCAATATTCCTAGCTCCGCCACTGACTGAGCGGAAATTGGGAGTAATGTCACTGTCATACTCTCTGCGCGGGATACATTGATAGTGTGTTCGAGGCAGCAATGGTAATGAGTTCAGGGCAGCGTTTGTCACATATGTCGCGAGAGACTGTGGGATCTTGGGGAACCGTAAGGTCGTCCGCCTAGAGTGCCCTAGAACACAATGGATGACAACGGGTTAGGCGCCAATTTCGGCTCATGGGATCAGTGAGTCGCATTTGCGGCTAAAGTCACCATGCATCTTCGACTCATACGACCCGAACAACTCTTGATTGGGTTATGGATTAATCTGAGTGGACGTATATGTCGTGTCCATGTAGGTCATTGGGCAACTAAACTCGATTTCTATGGCTAGTGTCCCTGCCATTGTTTATCGCGAAACTAAAACCCCGGACGTATATGTCCTGTTCCTGACGTTGTTTATCATGAATCGCAATTGCCACTGTTGTTCCACCGCAACCCAGGAGGAACCCCTGTACAACCTCTAGTTAGTTTATATTACGATATATTAAATTAATTATGAAATTAAATTGTTGTAATATATTTAAATTATGTTCTAGTAATTCAATTATGTAATTATTTAATCTATGTAGTTTTTTTATTTATTGTATCTATCCAATTATTGAATGAAACTATAAGGAAATTAAGATATGATGTACTTAAGGCTTCCTTTGGCGTGGCAGTGGCGGTCCTGAAAGTGATGGTTATAAACCATCGTTCGTGAATGCCCGACCTCATCTAACAGATTTCATCCACTTTTATGTTCAAAATTAGCTTTCATTTTTGGGTGGCGGTTATAATCACTGTCTTGCCAAACATACATTCTATCATTAATAAGTGAGATTTTGAGTATAGATAAGGCTCAATGGCTAGAAAGAATTCATTTATTTCAAAGTGTAAATAATAGATGTATATTTAATATCATAACAATAGAAATTAATAGAGATAAATAAAATTGGGAAGAAAAGTGCAGTCCAAAATTTGGAATTTCTTTAATATATAAGATATATTTTTGTTAGGCGTATGGATTGAGGCCGGCGAATCCGGGGTTGTTCACGTCTAAAGTCTGTTTGGCACGGTGGTGATGGTCATGAATATGAAGGTTAAATTGTCATTTATTAAAGCCTATCTAAGGAACTTCGTCCATTTTTATGTTCAAACGGATGAGGTTGTTTGTTACGTAATTTTTAACGAATGACGGTTTAACCATGCATTTACGACTGCTATCACCGTGCCAACCTGAGCCTAAAAAGCAATTTGTACAGTGAATATCGAAATTTAAGCCTTTTTTTAACAATAAGGCTTAATGTAGGATGAATACTAATTAGCAATTTGTACTGTTTTTTGTGAATATCAAAATGAGCGGATACCCTCCACTAGATGAGGGTTACATTGTCATTTGTTAATGTTCATCTAAGAAATTCCGTCCACTTTTATGTTCAAACGGATGATTTTTGTTAAGTGATCCTTAATGAATGACGGTTTAGCCCATGAGTTTATGACCGTCGCCGCCGTGCCAAACGGAGCCTTCGACTTTGTTTGACGCGCGATAGTTATGAACTGTCGTTTCCGAACGCCCGACCACACCTAGGGAATTTCATCTGTTTTATGTTCAAAACTAGCTAGTTCCCTTTTTTAGGTAAAATTACAATTTTAGTCCATAAGCTTTGTCTCTTTAAGTAATAAATCCCTCAAATTTATATTGTGAGAATTTAATCTCTCAACTTTCTAATTCAAAATAAATCATTACTTTATATTATTATTCTAGTTATTAATAATAACTAGGCTTTAAAATTTCATCTACTCCAAATCTCCAAGAGGATTGTGGCCTTGCTCATGCCAGTGTGGATTTTGTCGTCTCTCATCTCCATCTCCTTCATAAAATAACTAAGCAGCAAGTATTGACTAGTAGGAAAATAGACCCAACCGGTCATCTTGTGGATGAGTTTGAGCTTGTTCTTGGCCTCCTCGATAAGCTCCTCGATCTGTCCGCGTGTAATGTGCGCTTCTCTATCACCTCTCAATCCTGCTCCTCCTCGTAGATCCGGAGGTGGTGGTTGGTGAAGCTCTCCACGGCCTTGCGGCATCCTTCTTTTGTTAAATATTTGAAGAGTGATGTCACGCGGCTAACCGTGGAAGCCGTGCGGTCAGGGGCTAGCCGCGAGTCCGCGTGGCTAGGTTTTGTTATCCGCCAAACCTGTTGGCGGTGATACTATCCTTCTCGGCGGTGTTTGTACCCGCCTTCTTCGCTTATAAATAGGGGTCCTGACCCCTATTTGTAACGGGGACAGTAACAGTAGTAGTAGTGTTTTGTGTTTGTGGTTAGCATTTGATTAACTGGGCGACTAGATCACCGAGAGCAAAGAGCTGAAGCTAGGAGCAGGTTGCGGTTAGAAGGTTCTTCTAATCGGCATGTGTTAAGGAGTTATGAAGTTCTTGTTGATGTATATTTATATGAATGGTAACGGGTCTTTATTGGGTTTTGTTAGGATCTGGTAGGAATCCAATAACATGTCGGGAATTTAGGGTTATGCCTATAAATACCCCTGTTGGGGGCAAAGTTAAGTTCGTTCCAAACTTGACGGTCACACGGGATGTTTCGAGCGCAGTAACAGTTCGTTGGTCAGCTTGTGCAACTGTGCGGCTAAGTTTGTCAGAGTCTGAATAGCCGTTAAGTATGTCAGAGTCTCCCCAGAAGTTGTAGCAAAGTTGTAGTCGACGAGAGGCTCTCCTGCAATGGTTGTCGGCATGAATCAGGTAAGAAGGAAAACATACTGACTTTTATTAAAATAATAAAAAACGTAAGTTCCCCTGGCTAACGGGTCGGCGCGCGATTGCTGGGGGGGGGGATAATGGGCAGCGATGCGCTGGGGGCCGGCGCGCAGCCGGGGAGGTGGGGGGCGGGCAGCGGGAGGCAGTCGCGGGGGGCAGCGGGCGGCCGCGGACGCGTGGGGAGGCGTGCGGGGGGAGTGGGTTTGGTGTGCGGCCGCTGTGGCAGCGCGGGGACCACGAGGGGTGACATGCAACTGCGGGTGGCGGCGACAAAGTGGTGGGGGGCCGGCGCGGCGGCGCGTTACCGTTGGGGGAGGCCGCGGGGGGGTGGTGGGCAGCGTGCGGTCGCGGGCTGCGGGGGTGGGGGGGGGGGGACGGGCGGAGTGGGTTTGGTGTGCGGCTGTTGGGGCAGCGCGGGGACCACTGGGGGCGACATGCAACTGCGGGTGGCGGCGACACAGTGGTGGGGGGGGGCGGCGCGGCGGCGCGTGATCGTGGGGGGCGGGCCCGGCCGTGGGGGGCTGGTGGGCAGCGTGCGGCCGCGGGCTGTAGGGGGGAGGGCGGAGTGCAGTTGCGGTCGTTGGCGCGTGGCCGAGTGGGTCGGGCTTGGGGTCGTGGGGGGGGCAGTCGCGGTGGGCACGAGGGCGGCATGTGGTTGCGGTGGGGGAGACGGCGCGATCGTGGGGGGACGCGGCCGCCGGGGCGCCCAGCCGGCCGGCCGCCTCCGCCGCCGCCTCCACCGACCACCCTGTCTGGGCCTCCCGGACGGTCCGGGGAGGGTGCATTCGTCATTTCGCTAAAATTGATGATTCAGGTGACAAGAACAAAGCGACGTCATTCGTCAGCACAGACTTCGCTCTGGTGCAATTACCAACATGTTCCCCCAGAAAACTATAAAAAACCTCTCGGGCCTTCATTTGAAGGAAACAACTATAGAGAATAGAGAGAGCTCTGAGATTTTTCGGCGAGAACGTGAGGCTCAGATCGTTTCTCCTCTTGGAACTCACTAGGCTCCCTCTCTAGTGTAAACAACGCTCGTCGCTCACATGAACACTTTTTTGAGCTCGAGAGAAAGCACTGGAAAGCGTTCGTGCGGATGCTCGAGTGAAGGCCCTCCAAGCCTTTAAGGACTTAACATTTTTTTTCCACAAGCACATTCTCATGCAAGCTCCGGTGACTTGATTTATTTTTCATTATTTCTATATTCAAAGATTGTAAAGAGGAGATGGTCTGTCACCTTCGGAAGAAACTCTCAATACTTGTAAACTCAAAGTAAAATAGTGAATTTTAGCTCGACATAGATCCAACCACTTGATTTTTCTCGCTTTTCAGATTTTCCACGATAAAAAAAACTCTTGTCAATACTGTTGGATTTTCTTTGACTATTTGTGCACCCAATCCGACTCCGAGCTAAAGCAATATGATTTTCTGGACCGAAAGAAAACCGGATGCCCCGCAACAAGATAGTATCAGTGAAATCTCACTGAATCGCTGCTGCGATAGAATCTTCAAAAAGAAGAGGAAGAAGTATATATAATTCAAAAGTTCACTTGCACGATCGGACCAGTGAACCTCGGCCGCGCCGGAGAATCTGATGACGGAACAGCAGCCGCCCACATTATAAATAATGAGATTCCCGTCCTTAACCAAGGCCGTAATACATAAAGTCTCTTCTCCCATGTTCTTCTTCAGAAATTTCAAATCAGCTCTCAGATATCCATTTTTATAGCGCTTCCTCTTCCTTTTTAATGAGATTAGAGAGAAATTACCCATAAGAGTTGCTGTTGGAAAAAGAATTCAATAGATAAGCATATTGAAACTGCAATGAAGGAGCTGCTGTGTGGAAACTTTCATATACACTTTTCATAAGTTTCTATACACTTATCATGAAATTGCAATGAAGGATCTTGCAAGTCATGCATAATAGTGACATGTGGCACACAAAGTCAATACACTCATTTTTTTCTCATAAGCTTCAAAGTTTAGGGGTATAAGGTTTACAATTTACAATTTAGGGTAACCACCCATTGAATCAAGCTAGCTCTATCTGAAAGCTGCTAACTTTGAGAATCAAGGCCTTTCTTTCTTCATGCAGAGTAAACGAAAGCAAAAAAAATCTACCTACGAAAATTTGTAAAAAATTTCGAGCGAAAAACAAGCCTCTCGCCAATCAGCCCACACAAGTACTTGGACATCAATACTATTTTGGGTTTTCCGTCAAATACTCCATAACTGTACATGGACTAAGAGCGTGCAACACTACATAACTGAATAGTAATTATACTTGAAGACATGATATAAACTTGGCCGACAGAAACAGCCTCCCCCAACACGAGGATAAACACCTCTTGGCCGCGGGGTCCGGGCCGTCCGGCGATATTATTAGCACGTTCGTCAAAAAAGACGACCATCAAGTTCCCCAAAGTTCATATCGATCAAGCGCCGACACAGTTTTCCCAGGTGCCATATGTGGAGCTGAAGCTGCCGCCGCCAGTCTGCTGGGCATATTCAACGATCACCTTCCGAGCACAAGCATCCCATGTTCCCGCCATTTCCCCGAGTGACATTGGCTGCGAAAGGCAGCGGAGCGAGAGGCTGAACCTTGATTTCGCCTTAATGTGCAGATCTTCAAACTCCTTGCTGAGCATTGGAAGGAACAGTTAAGAGGAGGAAGGCACTGAATCTCAGACATGGAAGAAAAGCATTGTTGAATCATACCTAGGTTCAGGCTGAAGCTTGTCGAGAAGAAGGGGTGAGGAGTTCGGGTAATTGGCAGGGACTAGCAATCTCAAGGGCGCAATTGGGGACTGCAAAAAAAATTAAGATGTCATTTGAAGCGAAAATGAAGGGAGGAGAGAATGCTTATGTCGATTAGAATCTAACCAAATGCATTGAAGCGAAATGAGCTTTTAAGCTCGGGCTCAAGGCCACGGCAGTGTAAGAGCATTTGACAATTATACCCTCGCCGCCTTCAGATGCAGCAGCAGCAACAGAATTGGAATCCTCGTCACATATGCTGACCACGGTGTCGATAAGCCGCCGGTTAATCTCCCTGATTTCTTCCTGCAAACCATGGTTGACCTGCAGACAATAAAAACATCTTCAAACAAAAGCTTAAACTGACAGAATCACCTTCTAGACAACTGAATTTTGGCTCTCTTTGGGGCGGAGAGGTGGTAGGAAAAGCAGTGCAGGAAACCAACGGTGGGATTAGAGTGGTCAGAATGAGCTGTGGTAGTAAAAGTTGCAGAAGAAGAATGTAGATATCGAGCTACAGAAACTAAACACAAAAACACAAAAACGCATTTTTAATTTTTTCTGAAAACAAGAAGGTTCACTGCTTTCTAAAAAGATCATAAAACATATTTTTGACACAAGCACTTTTCCCACTGCAGGAAAATCAAACTCTTACAAAATAGCGGTGGTTGTGAGAATAGAACTTTTCCTACCGCCACCACTGTCCCAAGCAAAGCCTTCAGATTGGAAAAGCACTTTTTGGACGCATCATTTTTCAAGGCTAATCAAGTAACAGATAACGTGTTTCCATATAACCAGGGAAAATCAGTGCAGGTTTCTGTAGCAATAGCTGATAAAATATATGAGCTGAGGAGAGTATCCAATATATAAGTCTTACTGTTTTTTATATTTCACTTGCTTAATATTACAAAGTACAGGAACAACATTTATAGGACAAATTTACATATAACTACTGGGCCCAAAAGGTAGGTACTATATTTTAATAGCTTTAACTTATATGCTCCATTCAATTACAACATATCTTCATTTACATGAGGTGGCTAACTGATTTTAATCAGATAAGAGTTGACTGGAGCTCCTTGCAGGTGAAGACTTATGATGCTTAGCTTAGGTTAACATCCCTTCCTTAAGCTAAGCATCGTTTCATCACAATTTGTGCGAAGTTCGGTGAAGCGGGTACGATGCTGGGTTTTTGTGAACAAGTCGGCAAGTTGATGTTCCGATGGGCAGAAACTAACCTAGATTGCTCCTTTTTCAACTTCATCGCGGATGAAATGGAAGCGAAGATCGATGTGCTTACTCTTTCTTTGTGTGATTGGATTTTTGGCCAAGAAAATGGCTGAAATGTTGTCGCAAAAGAGTTTTGTTTCCTTAATCTCCTTACTGCCTTTAATTTCTTCTAAAAATCTTTTTAACCATAAGCATTCACAACATGCCGAGCTGAGTGCAACATACTCTGCCTCTGTTATTGAGAGTGCAACAGTGGGTTGTTTACGAAAACCCCAAGCAATAGGTTTTGAGCCTAATTGGAAGGGGAAGCCGGTTGTGCTCTTTCGATCATCAGGGTTTGCTGCCCAATCTGAATCTGCAAACCCAATCAGTTCAGAATTCTCTTCTTGCTTGTACAAAATACCATAATCTTTCGTCCCTTGTAAGTATCGTAGAATACGGTGGACAGCAAGCATGTGAGTTTTATATGGGGTTTGCATAAATCGAGCCACACGGTTGACTGCATTGGCAATTAGTTTGATGCATTAGGCTTCCAATGATGGATCGATATAGTTTTGCATCCGCTGGTTCTTCATCATATTCTTTCTTTAATGTATCATCCGTGGACATAGGTGTCAAAGAAGGGTTACATTGATCAAATTCAGCTTTACGTAAGATATCAGTCACAAACCTTTTTTGAAGAAGACAAATTCCAGTTGAGGATTGCTGGACTTGTATGCCTAGGAAGTATGACATCCTTCCTAAATCTGTCATAGCATAACGTGATTGCATTAGCATTCGGAATTGATTTACCATGGTTTCAGAATTCCCGGTTACTAACAAATCATCTACATATAATCCCACCATGAGTTGCTTAGCCCCGTCCCTTTTCAGATATAGAGAAGGTTCATTAGCACATCGTAGAAGGCCTTGTTCAGAAAAATAGTGGTCTATGTTAGTATTCCAAGCTTTTGGTGCCTGTTTTAACCCGTATAAAGCTTTGTGCAATTTATACACCTTGTGCTGATTCTGTCCTTGATGAATAAAACCAAGTGGATGTTCAACATATAACTCTTCTTTCACTTCCCCATTTAAAAAAACAGCTTTAACGTTGAGATGATAAACAGGATATGAATTATGTGCCGCATACACAAGAACAGGACGAATTGTATCCATTCTAGCAACTGGAGCAAAAGTTTTGTCGAAATCCACTCCAGGTATTAGTGTGTATCCTTTGACGACTAACCGAGCTTTATGTTTTACTAAGGCTCTTGTTTCTGATAATTTAGTCTTAAACAGCCATTTGAGTCCTATGGGAACCTTTGTGGGAGGCAAATCAACAAGAGTCCGCGTTTTATTATTTTGTATTGTAGTCCATTCCTCATCCATAGCCTTTTTCCATTTAGGGTCAGTACATGCTTCTTCAAAACTGATTGGCGTTGAGGATAGTAATGTCATCTCAGCTGTTTCAATTTGTTCAGTTTGTTGGTAGATGTCTTGTAAGCTCCGAGTTTTTCGTGGTGATGATGAAGGTGTGGGAGACTTTGAATCACTTTCTCTTATTGGACTGTGCTCCAGAGGAATATCAGATTGCATTTGGAGGGGACGGTAGATATGCTCAACCATCCTTCTGGACTCATCTCCCTTATGGACTGATGTAGTCCCATCCCAAACAGCCTCTTCATTAAATACAACATTGTGTGATATAATTAATTTATTGGTCACAGGATTAAACAACCTATAAGCTTTGGAATGTTCACTGTAACCAATAAATATGCATTTTTCACTCTTGCTTTCTAATTTATCTTTGGTTTGAGGATTGAGGAGTGTATAAGCAAGGCAGCCAAAGATTTTTAGATGAGCAACAGAGGGAAGTCTTTGATGCAATTTGAAATATGGAGTACAGGTTACAAGCGCTTTAGTGGGCACACGATTTAGTAGATATACTGCTGTATTTGTGGCTTCAGCCCAAAAAGTGTTAGGTAACTTTTTGTTTCTCAATAAGGTCCTTGCCATTTCTATTATAGTCTGGTTTCTCCTCTCCACAATTCCATTTTGTTGAGGGGAGTAAGGTGCTGTCAATGCCTTTTTATGCTTGTATCTACACAGAACTGCATGAACTGATTGGAGGTGAACTCCCCTCCTCTATCAGTTATAAAAGCCCTGATTTTTAAGGTCATTTCCGTTTCTACCTTTTGTTTGAAATGTTGAAATTTCATAAAGGCTTCAACTTTAGTTGCTAAGTGATATAACCACATGTATCAGCTATAGTCATCTGCTAAGAGCAAAAAATATTGTTTACCTACAAAAGATGTAGTCGTGGAAGGTCCCCATAGATCTCCATGAACTAACTCCAAAGGTGTATATGATCTGATAGTTGCCTTTTTTGGAAAAGGTACTTTATGTGCTTTCCCATATGTGCAATCTTCACAAAAGAAGTGTTGGTTTGCAGCTAACTGAGGAAGCCCGGTGACCAATTCCTTCTGCTCATTATGTAAATAACTTGTTGATGAAGGTGCCCAAGTCGATGAGGTCATAGTATTAAAGGAGACATGTTACCAGAAGATTGTGAATAGAAAGTTGCCTGTTCTACTTCAGCCATGTGAAGAGAAAACAACCGATTTGTTGTTAATGTTGCTGAGGCTAAAAGGACACCTGAGGCACCATGTATAATATGTCCACCAGTTGAATCAAAGGTTAGTGTATAACGTTTGTTGACCAATTGCCCAACGCTTAACAGATTTTGTCTTAAAGTGGGTACATAACTAACATCATGAATTTGTTTTACTTCATTAGTTTGTATTCTGACTGAAATAGTTCCTCTCCCTTCAATATTAGCAGTTTCTCCATTTCTTAACAAAACTTGAGAGGTATATTTATCATCAAACTGCACAAAGTTAGCTTTATTATTTGTCATATGGCAGGTACAACCTGTATCTAAATACCATAGGTCTGTCTTGCCAGGTATGTCTTGGTAATTAGAGTAAAACATAGCCTCTAAGTCATTGGACTGAACTTCAGAGATCTTAGCTTCTTGTTTGATGTTATTGTTATGCCAACAATGTTGTGCAGAGTGGTTAGGGATCTAACATGATTTGCATCTAAAAAACAGTCTTTTGAGTAGTGATTTGATTTCTTACAAATGATACAGAACTTGTCCCCTATCCATTTTTCTTGGTTTGCGGAGGAGACTTTATTTCCATTAAAGGGAGGCACTTGTTGAGTTTTATTATTGGGCCATTCTTTGTTTCATTGCATTCCAAAAGGTTGTTGATGCAAAACCTTTTGAGGAGGATAAACTTTTTCCTTTCCTTTGGGTAGAAGCAGAGCTTTTGCGCGGAGAGCATGATCAACTGGTTGACTGCTTTGGGTTAGTCTTTCTTCATGCGTTTTCAGGGAACCCATCAAAGCAGATAGAGAAAGAGTCTTTAAGTCCTTTGATTCTTCTATGCCTATAACAATAGGATAAAAGGTTGGCGGTAAACTGCGCAATAATTTAGGTACGATTTTACTATCTTCAATTATATCCCCATTACTGCGAATCTGATTTATGATATGTAATGTTCTTGATAACAGGGATTCAACCTGTTCACTTGGTTTCATTGATAGGTTTTCAAACTTTTTCCAAAGAGTTTGAAGGTTTAATGCTATCACCTTTTCATTTCCCTTATAAGCCTCTTTTAATATATCCCAGGCTTCTTTGGCTGTCTCTGCGCCCATGATTTGTGGAAAGATGTCTTCAGATACACCATGGTAAATCATACATAATGCTCGGGCATTCATTTGTCTGTCATCATCACTTATCTTGAAATCTTTAGTCAGTTCTATGATCTTACTTGGTGTAGATATAGTTGATATTGATACAGCGGGTCCATTTAGGACTAAATCCCATAAACCTTGAGCAGTAAATACTGCCCTCATATGAATAATCCAAAAATCATACCTTTGACCATTAAAAATGGGAATTGATGTTGGAGATAAACAGAAAGTACTAGTAGAAGTCATCTCCAATGATGTTTTAGAGGGATTGAGTAACAAAGCTCTGATACCAGTGATAAAATATATGAGCTGAGGAGAGTATCCAATATATGAAAGTCTTACTGTTTTTTATGTTTCACTTGCTTAATATTACAAAGTACAGGAACAACATTTATAGGCCCAATTTACAGATAACTATTGGGCCCAAAAGCTAGGTACTATATTTTAATAGTTTTAACTTATATGTTCCATTCAATTACAACATATCTTCATTTACATGAGGTGGCTAACTGGTTTTAATCAGATAAGAGTTGACTGGAGCTCCTTGCAGGTGAAGACTTATGATGCTTAGCTTAGGTTAACAATAGACACATATTTGCTTAGCCAACAATACAAAGATACTAAAATGGAAGTACCTCGGTTTTCTGCTTCTTGAAACGAGAAGTCGCGGTGGCTTCCATTTCCAATGATTCAAGACTATTGAATCTCATGAAGTTATCATTTACACTGCCAGGTGAGGAAACATTGTTTAATGGCATGGCACTTGTGTGGCGCTTCATCTTCTTCACGGCGGCACCCCCATCCTGCGACATGAAGTTCCTTGCTTGCAAACGACACTTCGTCATCGCAACCAAATCTTCACCAACGGCAGCCCTCGATCCATTGCCGGGGGCTGAACCCGCAATCCGGTCGATCATACTAACAACAGAAGTAATATCACTAACAGCAGAGCTGAGGGCTTTTGGTGACACTGATTGTATCTGAAAGCAGTTAAAATTGTAATGGTGTTAACATACAAGGTTCATAGAAGCATGAAAAATCACTGGAGAACAAGCCAACAGCAAACACATTCAAAATAGTTATAGATATAGATGCAGCTTACCATAAAACTATGTGATGTAACGAGCATCAGTTCCATTGAATTTATAAAATGATGATGGATGATTTATGCCGCCATTTAATTTATGAAAAGTGGGATACATACTCGCAAGTTCCCGACAAGCTCTTGAGTGTTGATTCCTGAGAGTGCCTCTTATACGGGAGAGCACTCTAACGGCTAAATTACTAAAATGCTCCTAATAGGAAAAATTACATAAATACGTGACACTACTTGTATAGTATTAATAGAGGATAAGCGGAGAGAGACTTAGAGATCTTCAGTAGTCGCGAGAAAGATTGTCGGTAGTGTGTATTGTTATTGTTTGGGAATAATCAGCATCATAAGAGCTAGACTTGCAGATTCTAGCTTCATGCTTTTGAAAATGAGAAGGAACAATGGCATATAAACTAAAAACATAGGCGTACACAATATAGAAATGGCATATACTCTTCTTAACTGTATCTAATGATAACTGGGCTAAAACATACAATTATCCTCTATGGTAAAGAATACTAGTTGAGAAAATGATTGCAATATAAAATATTTAAATTTTATATGGAATTTGACACTGGAAAATTCGAGGGATTCCTGTGACATCATTGAAATAATATTCATTGTAGTATGATGATGCTACACATTTATATAACAACAGTCACATGCCAGTATAGCAGACAATGGTAAGACAACTGACCGCCTTAATTAAGCGTTCCAATGGCCGCTCAGAAGCACTTGTTCTCAACATAGTGCTCGAATTAGGCGGGTTTCCTTCCTGACTTATAAATTCCGCCAGCAAAGGCGAGGCCGATATTCCAGGTGTCGCCACAGAAATTGCCTGCACTTGACTTGGGCCACTCGAAGGCTGCTGAAGAGTGGTGTGTCCTCCAGATTGGTGCGATGGAGCGGCAGATACAAGTTTCTCAGAGTCCCCCGGTATGGGTGACGGCGCAATGGGAGTTGATGGAGACGCCACAACAAAGGGAGAACCAGTCGATTGAACGGGCGTTCCGGCTTTCGTGAGGATCGGCAGCAAAGCATGCTGATCTGTTTGAGGCGAAGAATTGTGCGAAATTTGAGGGGAAGATGCCTGCAGGTTTTGGGGAGATGAAATTGGAAAGGAAGTGCCGGGCTTATGCTGCTGATGGCTATGGCGTTGGCCTCCCGCATAGGAAGGCGGGTATAGTCCTGGCTTAATGCTGATTCCTTGCCTTGCCTTCAGTTCGTTTAGTTCGTTCATCGGATGAAGTTGCGACATCTGGTGCACTGGCATCTGCGAAGGTTGCTGCTGCTTCGGCTGCTGAGGAAGCTGCAGCAGCTGCTGTCTCTGCTGCTGCTGCTGCTGAAGCAAATGCTGCTGAATTTGGCGCTGCTGCAATTGCTGTTTCAATTGCTGACTCGGCAACAAATGTTCCTGCTGCTGTTGCTTCAGATGCTGCTGCTGAAGAGCATTCGAACTTTGCAAAGACGTGTTATTCGCTTGCAACGAGTTCATCGAATTTTGTGATAGATTGTTAAGATTGGTCTGCTGGGTGGTACTGACTGAATTCTGCAAAGGTGACAAACCATTTTGTTGCACCGATCCCATAGAACCTTGTTGTAATGAACCAAACGAACTCACTTGGACCGGATCCAAGTCAGAGGCAACTTGGACTGAGTTTGTTATGTTCTGCTGTGCCGCAGGAGGAGCTAAACTAGATAATGTCATGGCTCCATGTTGCATACTGGAGGGCACTGCTGATGTCATATTCATTTGTTGCGCCTGATTTTCATTATTGTCTTGCTGCTGTGCCTGCATAACTTGAGATGGTTGATGTAGCGATGCACTTTGAGAATGCCCTACAGGATGCTGGAACTGCTGCAGCCCTTGCTGCTGTGAAGGCATTACTTTTTGTCTTCGGTTTGAAGCTAGCATGTTGATTAATTGTCTCTCGTACTGTTGAAGTTTATCATTCAAAATAGGTGTAATATTATTCTTAGAAATCTGAAGGAAAGCTACCAAGCGATCCAACATCATTTTGAAGTTTTTCAATTTCTCGTAATTTTCAGATTGCTTTGCATGAGGCGTTAAATCAAGCTGCAGATCAAGGACAAAAAAAATAATTAATTAGTTTTCTAAATATATTGCAATGTAAAATATTCATTGCATCCTTGAAAATGTAAATGAGATGAAGGATAAATAAGAACCTGATGTAATTTCAGAGAGATCTTCAAATGAAAATCCTGTAGCTCAGCAAAATGCGCCTCTTTCATAGCTTGAATCTGCCACCAATTCATAGCTGTCAGGATACAAATGATGGAACAAAATATGCCGAGTGATAAGCACGTGCATTGAATAGGCATTTACTAAAGAAAATGCAATAAAAGTGAGCATTATTTTTCATTATATGTTATATATATTATGCATACTCCAGTAATGACCGCTAAATAGCTTAACACTGCTTTTGATGGGTAAAATAGGCATTTACGAATATTTATATCAATCTGTTTGAAGCTTGCTGTCGTATAAGAGTAAAATAGGCAGCCCGGTGCACAAAACACCCCTGCGCAGCGACGGTCCAGAGAAGGGTCCCACCACAAGGGTGAAATATAGGCAAACCTTACCCTGCATTTTGAGAGACTGCTTCAAGGACTCAAACCCGTGACCTCAAGGTCACACAACAACACCTTAACCGGTGCGCCAAGGCTCTCCATCCCCTGTCCTTATAAGAATGCATACAAAAAATAATCAAGATGGCATTTGTTTACAAAAAACAATCAAGATAGCATTTGTTTACAAAAAAACAATCAAGATAGCATTTGTTTACAAAAAACAATCAAGATAGCATTTGTTTAAAAAAATAACAAAGAAAGTAGTCTTGAGACACAAAAAACGGCTAGAAAAATTTGGTAATTTCTGTCTTGTATCGAAGAAATTGTAAGTTTGGTAATCGGTCTTATACAGAAGAAATTGCAAGGTTGGTAATCCCTGTCTTGTATCGAAGAAATTATAAATTTGAATATCGTAAAATAATTTGGCTCACGTCAAAAGAGAGTATGCCTCCAACTTTGAAATTAAGATTTGAGTCTCCTTCGGTATTTTCTTGGAATTTGCAAGATCTACTGAGAAGATTATGATTTCCCAATGTTATTACGTCGTGTACCTCCTTAGTGACACTAAATGTCTTGGGATTAAACAAGTAGATAGCCTCGTTTATCATAACTATGATGAGGATAATTAATCTGATCTTGAAAGGAAGTTGGACTCACTGTGGGAAAAATAATTACTTGGCTATTATTAGGCCGTACATCTCTTTTGTTATTGGGTTGGTCAGCTAATTTATGCACAATCCTTAAATTCATCATTATGAAGTTGTCCTTTGAAGACTTAAGCATCAAAAAAAAGGATCCTGAAAAAAGTATTATATATCAGAATCATGGTTATCTTATTATTCGTATCTACTGTTGACCGAGAGGAGATTAACTCAGCAGAAGATCGAGCGACAACATTATACATTTAGTCTTCCAAAAATAAAGATTTTTCCACCCACGAAGATAGTGTATACACTCATAAATCTCCTCTCAGAGGAGGAACCGGCCGAATCACCAATACATATCTGAATTGGTAGCCTTGTTCATACGACTAGTACCGGTACATATCTGAGTTTCCCACAATGAGGTTTCAATGGCTTTGCCCGATGGTGCATCCTACATCTCGAAGGCCTCGAAGTCAATTAAGTCTATGTCATCCAGGTAATCCCAATCATAGTTCAGAATTCCTTAATAGGGCACTCATGGGTAGGAGAATAAGGCAACTTGCAACCGAAGTAAAGCCCTTACTCCTCAGATCATTATACTCCTGAACTGATAGGCTATAAGTGATGGTGGAAAGGTGGAGTGTGGAGGAATGGTGGGTGGCTGAGGTAAGGGGAGGTGGTGTTGGTGGTTTAGCCTTGTGGGCAAAATATGACCAATAGCTTGGTTGATGGTGGATGGGTAGAACGGAGGCGAGCTCAGATAAGGGGCTATAGGTCATACATAAAGTAGCCCAGGTAGTGGTCGTGAACAACCCGCGAGCAATTTTGATAGAAATTAATTAGATATATATTTTATTATGATCAAAACAATATGCACAAAAATTTATTCCGCTCAGGTCTCATTTCATGTTGTTGCAAGATTTCATCGTGAAATTAAAATTGTGTAAAATTCAATGAATTGATTAATCTTTAGACTCTATTGCATTTCTTATATATTATTTACACAACAAATATTGGGTGGATCTGCTTGATTCTGGATATTTTTGTTTCTCTCTCGCTTCTTCTTTTCGGGCCGATTGCGGCAAGGATTGGGGGCTCAATATTTTTCTTTTGGTTGGTTCGATTGTTGGAGGGTTCTTCCATATGGGATCTTTGGGAGACTCAGATTGTTGATATTTGATTAATGGTATTGAACTTATATTTGGTCTGGTTGCTGACCTCTGGTGTTGAATTTCTACTCCTATTTCTTCTTCTGAAAAGTTTGGTATTAATTCTTGAAAGAGAATAGTGAAGAGAGATTTCAGATTTGGGGGCATTCTTGCTCATTTTTTGTCTTCTTCTTAGAAGAATTCTGATCCCAGATAAACAAAGGCCTCGATAACTTATCAATGAACGACATTTTTCCTTTTGATTTAGATAACCGAAGCTTCTAACTCTCTTTCTTTTATAAGTGAATGGATTTCTGCTGGAAAAGGTTGATGATTTTGGCTGTGAGACTTGGATTTTTGGGTCCAAACTTACATGTTTTGCAAAGGTGGTTCTTAGCTCACTTCCTTCTCTAGATAGATAGTTTGATCTTGCCTCTGTTTCTACTCCTGCTTCTATTTAATTTGCTACAAGAAGCTGGATCTATGGTATGACCAATCAAAAGATATTGACCCAAAAAGAATTGTATTCTACACATTCACAAGAACATATAGCCAAATAAATGAATAAATTAGATTGACCAATGTCATCTAGCAAGAAAAGAAAAACATCAACATGCAAATATAAGATACCAATAAATAAAGAATATGTAGACAAATTGTCCTCACTTTTTGATAAGCTTCTTCTTGCCAATCTGCACCGTTATGTCCAGTCTGAGCTGTTGAATCCACAGACGCTGGTGTCAAAAATAAGGATTTGTAAGAGAAAATGAGAAATATAACTGAATGAAAGCAAAAGAATGCTAAGATGGTATTCTTTTATCCAACAAAAAAGGAATGCCATAGCATTTTCAGGAAAAATGAATAATTATGTAACATTTCATTTACAGGAAAATTAAGTAGAACTATGGTTGATAATTATGTTTCAAAGTGGAAACTCACTCGAGTATGACTCAGATATCGATTGACTCGCAATCAAAAAAATAAATGTTCTAACGCGAAAATGACTTACTCAAAATTAAATCAATTTAGCTCAAATTTGACTCAATACATGATAAATGAACAATGTGGAAATTTCTCCTGTGTGGAGGAGCTTTTGCTAAGGTATGCGTAAGTACTAGCGTTTAATATACGGGAAATGTGAGAAATATATTGGCATAGAAATACCAAATATTTGACCTTCACATTTGAGCTTAAGCTTCTAAATTCGGAATGGGTTTGATCAATGTACAATCTCGTATTCGCTGAGTGGGTCCCTCCGGCGAGTTCAGGGATTTGCGGGACATTCAGGTTCAAGAAGGCCAAAGTGGGCGAGTGGAGTCACCAGATCAACACTCGCCTAGTGGGAGCGAAAGGGTCCCCACCCATAACAGGCAGGAAGGCTCCCGCCCGTAGCAGGTGTGAGGGTTCTCACCTATGTAGGCGAGTGGCTTTCTGATCCCACATCCACCCTTTTTGGGGAGCCGCGGGGGGGAGTGCCTGGCTTACTCAGCACTCGCCCCTTTAGGCGAGTGGTGTCAACATTTTCACTCACCCAGTGGGGTCCAGAGGCAGAATTACCTGGATGCCCTTGAAGGGCTGCAAATAGCATTTCAGGACAGCGGAGCTACGCTGTTGGCAGACCCAATTGGCATGCATATAGCAATTCTGAACAGCGGAGTTGAGCTATTGGCAGACCATTTTCAGAAATCTATAAATAGACCAAGGAGGGTACCTCAGAAAAAAGGTTTTTCAGTTTTCTCATTCTCTGATCTTCTTGCGCTCTAAGGTACCCTTAGCCCAACACTGGCTAAGGAGGGGAAACGCTCTAAGATCTTCCGGGTGAGTGGTGGGACCTCCGTGCTGGAGCCCTGAGTCAGCCTCAAGTCCTAAGTCCTCAGTCAAGCAAGCTTACCAGGAGAAGTAAACGTGCGGCCACCCCTTTTTAAGGGTCCGAACTCCACAGAAGTCGGTTTCTGGTTTCAATATTTTGGTGCGGTGAGCGTGGAGAGTGGCCAACACAGAAAATCCTCAAGTAAGTTCAATGACTGGAGGCGAAGGACAAGGATCTGACCAGGCCGACTCGCCACCTCCCTCCCCCCCTCTCGCCACCCTCGGAATGTTCGAGAACTTCAAGCAGGAAGTCCGGAACCTCGTCATGTTCGCATTTGGGGCTCGCGGCGCGTGCTCGATGCTCGCCGTCCCAGTAGACGCCGCCCCAGTTTTGGGCGAGAATGCCCCAGTCAGACGACCTGGGAAAGAAGTCGCGGCGGAAGGCAGTGAGCGAGATCTCCGGTGGCGAGCCCTGTTCACCGACTCGGCGAGTGCGGGAAGGACTGGTGAGGTGGATGCGCGAGACCGTCCGGCTCGCCTCGCGAGTGGTGGGAGCTCTTTCAGCGATCTGGTCGCTTCCGCTCCAGTCCCAGAGGGGTTCTGCGAACCCAAAATGTCTTAATACACCGGAAGGGGTGATCCGGTCCAGCACACCCAGTGGTTCGAGGATGTGGTCTCGATCAGGCAGATGTCGGACGTCTTCAAGTGTTGGCTCTTCGGCATAACTCTCAAGGAGAAGGCGAGGGATTGTTTCGTCAGCTCCCCGTCAGCTCCATTTACTGCTTTGAGGACCTACGCCGAGGGTTCTTGATGAGGTTTTCCACTTTGAAGAAGAGGAAGAAAGAGTCAGAGTCCATGTTTCTCATCAAGCAGGGGGTGGATGAGACGCTGGGAAGCTATGTGGACAAGTTCCAGGAGGAGATCCTCTAAGTCCAGGAGATGCCCGGACACACCCTCATGGTGGCCTTTACCCTGAGACTGCAGCAGAGATTCTTCAGAATGGAGCTGAAGCGGGTACCCTCGTTGTCCTTTGAAGAGTTGATGGAGAGGGCAGCGAGGGAAATCGAGGGAGAAGCGTCGAACCTGGCGTTTGCCAGGAAGCTAGCCAAGTGGGCTGCAGAAGAGGAGAGAGAGTCAGGAGGTGGTAAGGGCCAGGAGTTCAGGAGGGATGAGCCAAGGCAGCGGGAGCCGCAACAGCAGCAGCAGCCGAGGTGGGGCGGCCAGGAGCCGAATAATCGGCTCAGTTGGAGGTAGCAAGAGTGGCACGATCCAGGCCAGAGGAGAGGTTTCCATGGAGGAGAAAACCGCCAAGGGGGGCAAGGACAGTTCAACCCTCTAGGTTGGAGGCAAGGCCAGAGGCCCCCTCTCCCCGAGCAGCATCAGGCGATGGCCATAGCTCTAGGTAGAAGGAGGAGAGGTGTGCAGAGGAGGTCGGGAGGTAGAGAGGAGGTGTCCTGCTGTGACTTCCACCGGGAGGAGGGCCATGTGACAGCCACTTACCCAGAGATCTTGGAACTAAGGGGAGCCAGGGGACAGGCCCCACAACAACAGCAACACTGCCAGGAGGTGCGGATAGAAGAAGTCCTGCTAGGGGAAGAGGAGGATAGGTGCGAAGACTGGGCCGATGTAGGAGGCCGAGGAGGGATCGGGGTGATCCATGGGGGGTGGGAGTCGAGGCCGCCCGCAAGGCGAGTCTCCACACCATGTATCGCCGGAGCGTCGCCTCCACGTCCCTAACCCCACCCCCAGATGAGAAGATTACCTTCTCTCGGAAGGACATGCCGGATCACGAGGATCCATTTTGCGATGCGCTGGTAATTCAAGCCGTCGTCGAGAACTTTACCGTCTTCCGGATCCTCGTGGACAATGGGAGCCCCGTCAACGTCGTTTTCAAGAAAGCGTTCGATGCAATGAAGGTAGAGCCCAGGAGGGTATTGGCCTCGGACGGGCCTTTGTTCGGGTTCTCCGGGGAAAGGAAGGAGGTAGGAGTGGGGCTCCATGTTACCTTGGGGGCCAGTCTCGGAACTGCAGGTTCGTCATCGTGGATGCTCCTGCAGCTACAACGCAATATTCGGACGGCCCCTCATCGGCGTCTTCCGCTGCGTGCCCTCTTCTTTCCATCGGTGCCTCAAGTTCAATATCGAGGGCATCCAGGTCCGGGTCCGAGGAGACCCTAAGGTGGCAAGGGAGTGCTACGTGACTGCAGTCAACACCATCTCTTGGCAGGGAGGAGCCGAGGAAATGGAGAGAAGGATGGAGGAGATGTCTGGGCAGGAGGTCATGGGAGAGGTTGAAGAGATGGAGGTGGAAGAGGAAGAGGTTCGCGCCCGCGTAGAGGCGGTAGAGGAAGTTCAGGAGGAGCAGGCCGAGGTGATGGCCGTAGAGGAAGCTGAGGAGGAAGTTCTTGTGTCAGGTGAGGGGGACGCGGGCGAGTGGGAAGAGAAGTCCCGGCTGGAAGCAACGGAGGTGGTGGAGATGGAAGTTCTCACCCAGGGAGGAAGGGTGGAGAAGGTGCGGGTCAGCGGGGGGCTGAGCCCGGAGGACCAAAAGAGGATGATGGAGTGCATTCAGAAAAACGTGGACATCTTCGCGTGGAGCGCGGTCGACATGCAAGGATTTGATGCGGATGTGGCTTGCCACCGCCTCAACCTTGATGTTGAGGTCCGTCCCATCCGGCAGAAGAAGAGGTCCACCGCCGACAAACTGGTCGAGCCCATCCGAGAAGAGGTGGAAGTGCTTCTAAAGGCAGGGTTTGTATCGGAGATCCAGTATCCAGGCTGGGTCTCCAATGTGGTGACGGTCAAAAGGGGGGACGGTCATTGGAGGATGTGTATTGATTTTTCTCTTTTGAATAAAGCACGTCTCAAATATTGTTACCCCCTGCCTCGAATCGACGCGCTGGTTGACTCAGCCGTCGGTTTTTCTCTAATGAGTTTTCTAGATGCATTTTCAGGGTATCACCGGATCAGGATGCACCTGCCCAACATGAAAGATGTTTCCTTCATCACAGGGGAGGGATGCTACTGTTACAAAATGATGCTCTTTGGGATGAAAAATGCAGGGGCGACATACCAGAGAATGATGGACCGGATCTTCCGGGAGCAGAAGGGAAGAAACTTGGAGGTGTACGTGGATGACCTCATGATCAAGAGTCGGGATGCGGACTCTCACCTCCAAGATCTGGAGGAGACCTTCAGCACCCTGCGAAAGTATAAGATGAGGTTGAACCCCTTGAATTGGCTTCGTGGCAAGCAGGGGAAAATTCTTAGGTCACCTCCTTACTCCCGCGGGGGTGGAACCCAACCCTGATAAGGTAAGGGCGATCATGGAGTTGGGGTCACCCCGGAACGCCAGGGAAGTCCAGCGCCTGACAGGGAAGCTGGCAGGGCTGAGCAGGTTCCTCTCTCGGGCGGGAGAGAACTGCTCGCATTTCTTCAAAGTACTGAGGGGAGGCCAAAAGTTCGAATGGTCCGAGGAGTATGAGGGGGCTTTCCAAGTCTTGAAGAGGCAGCTAACCCAGGCTCCGCTTCTCCAGGGATAAAAGGAGGGGGAAGATCTATCCCTATACCTTGGGGTCGGGGCCGAGGCCCTGAGCTCTGTCGTGGTCCGGGAGGAGGGAAAGAAGCAGCTACCAATTTACTATGTGAGCAGGGTCCTGAGAAAGGCGGAGCTTCGATACCCAATTTTGGAGAAATTGGCTTTTGCATTGGTCGTCTCGGCTCGGAGGCTCCGACCTTACTTCCAAGCGCATTCAATCCTAGTGGTGACTGACCACCCCCTTCACAACATCATTGAGGGGGTGGAGCATTCGGGAAGACTTGCAAAATGGTCGGAAGAACTGAGCGAGTTCGACATTTCTTTTGTCCCTCGCCTCTAGATCAAGGCCCAGACAATGACCGACTTCTTGGCCGACTATATGATCGAGGTGGCGGAGACCGAGCTCACTCACCCGGTCCCTTGAAAGGTGAACGTGGATGGCGCGTCGGGAAGGCACTCCTTGGGCGCAGGAGTGATCCTGGAGAGCCCTCAAGGGACGAGGATAGAGCAGACGGTGGTCATCCATTTTCCCATTACCAATAACCAAGCAGAGTATGAGGCGGTGATCGCTGGACTGCGTCTGGCAAGGGAACTGGGAGTGCAAGACGTGGAGGTGCTAAGGGACTCCATGGTGGTATCCTCCCAGATCAACGGCGAGTTCGAGGCACGGGAGCCTACTCTCCAGCTGTACCTGGCAAAGGTGAAATGAGTCATCGGCATGTTCCAAACGTTCTCCATTTGTCACGCGTCGCAGGAAGAAAATGAGCAAGTAGATCAACTGCCCAAGTTCGGACCCCGTGCGGGGGGAACCCTCACCACCTGTTTCGCCCATCCATTGAATAAGGGGAGCTGATGGAAGTGGATCGGTGCCCCTGCTGGATGGATCCCTTCGCTGCTTTCTTGTCCACAGGGAAGTTCCCAAAAGGCATAGACAAAAAGCGCTTCAAGCATAAGTCAGCATATTATCTAATGCGCGGTGGGAGGCTATACAGGAAGACCCTCTCGGGATTGCTAGCACATTGTGTGGCTGAGGAAGAGGTTCCGAGAATCTTAGAGGACGTCCATGCAGGAGAATGTGGGAGCCACTCAGGGAGCAGAACTCTGGAAGGAAGAATAGTCAGGCAAGGATATTTTTGGCCAACCCTAAGCCAGGATGTCACCGAGTTTGTCAAGAAGTGTCATAAGTGTCAGTTCGCTCCGCTCCAGCTGCTAACAGCCCAAAGACTCAAAAGCCTCACTGCGCCCTGGCCCTTCGCTATATGGGGAATGGATCTTGTGGGGCCCTTCCCTTAGGCCAGCGGGAAGAGGAGGTTATTGTTGGTCATGATCGACTATTTTTCTAAGTGGTTTGAGATCAAGGCGCTGGCCAAGGTGACCTCCCAGGTGATTCGAAACTTCGTATAGGGAAAGATCATTTGTCGGCATGGATTGCCTCAGGCCATTGTCACAGACAATGGTCCACAGTTCGCCAGCACGGAATTCATCAGCTTCTGTGGTCAGCTCGGGATTGATCTTTGGTTTGCGTCGGTCCACCACCCTAGGAGTAACGAACAGGTAGAGACGGCGAATAAAATCATCGTGAACTTGCTGAAAAAGGTGGAAAATCTGAAGGGGAGCTGGGTGGAGCAACTCCCTTCGGTCCTTTGGGCCCTGAGAACCACTCCCAACACGGCCACGGGGGAAACCCCCTTCAAGCTCTCCCACGGCTGCAAAGTTGTGCTCACGATAGAATTCGAGGTCCGAACACCGCGAGTAGTAGAGGCAGAAGGTGGAGAGGAGTGGAGGGTAGAGAACGAGAATGAGATGCAAATCTCTCTGGATCTGACAGAGGAACTCCGCGATGTGGCCGCAGTCAGGCAGGAAGAAATTAAGCGGTGGATGGCCAAGTACTTCAACAAGCTCGTCAGGATCAAGCAGTTCGCAAAGGGAGACTTGGTCTTGAAGAAGGTCGACGCAGCCGGGAGGTCGGCAGCCGTCGGCAAGCTGAATCCCAATTGGGAAGGTCCCTATGTTATTAAAGAAGCCTTGAAGTCGGGAGGGTACCACCTCCAAAATGCGAAAGGGGAGCCCCTCAATCACGCCTGGAGCGGCGATGACTTAAAACGGTTCTATCCATGAGGGTAATAAAACATTTCTTTTTCACATTCTTACTTCTTATTGATGGATCATTCGCTCAACATAAGGAACATGGATGGTGGTTGCCCAAAAGGAAAATCCGGTTGATGTTCAACACCCGTCGTTAGGCTCCTACTACTTGATTGGGCCGGTGGAAGCGCCCGGTGGTTGGCCAAAAGGAAACTACGGTTGATGCTCAACACCCAACGTCAGGCTCCTACTAGCTGATTGGGTCGGTGGTAGCGTCCGGTAGTTGGACAAAAAGAAAGTCTGGTTGATGCTCAACATCCGTCATCAGGCTCCTACTAATTGATTGGGCCGGTGAAAGCGCTCAGTGGTTGGCCAAAAGGAAAGTCCGGTTGATGCTCAACACCCGCCGTCAGGCTCCTACTAGCTGATAGGGCTTGTGGAAGCGTCAGGTGGTTGGCCAAAAGAAAAGTCCGGTGGATGCTCAACACCCGTTGTCAGGCTCCTACTAGCTGATTGGGCCGGTGGAAGCGCCGTTGGTTGGCCAAAAGTAAAGTCCGGTTGATGTTAAACACCCGCAGTCAGGCTCCTACTAGCTGATTGGGTCGGTGGTAGCTCCCAGTGGTTGGCCAAAAGGAAAGTCCAGTTGATGTTCAACACCCGCCGTCAGGCTCCTACTAGCTGATTGGGCCGGTGGTAGTGCCCGGTGGTTGGCCAAAAAGGAGAAGTCTGGTTGGTGTTCATCCCCCCGGCTATCAGCCTCTCATCTAGCTGACAGATTTGTTGGGCTCTTGGTTGACATTGTGAAGGGTTGAGAGGTTAAATCACGAGCTGCTCCCGTCGTCAGGCTCTCACCTAGCTAGCAGGTATGTTGTACCCTCGGTGTGCGTTGAACGTTTTGAGGAGTAGTAGCTCCAAGAGACGATGTCTGTTTAGAGAACAGAACCCTCTTGGCATAACCCTCTCGGCATACCTCTCTCGCCAGAACCTTCTCAGCATCCCTCTCTCGGCATGTCCCTCTCGGCAGAACCACTTAGTGGATCTACCTGCGGAGTAAGGGGTCAAGGTCCCCCCCCCCAACGCGGTTTATAAGCACGAGTTGTGATTGGTACTACGGTCACCACCAAAGAGCCTAAGGTAGGCGCGAACGCGCGAAAGTAGATGTGAATGGCTAAAGGCGAAAGCGGAAAGTTAAGCAATAATCATTTTTACCGAAAGGAAAGAACGTGCCCAAAAAAGTCTTTTAAATATAAATAACACAAATACATTGGGGTTCTCGCCCATTACATGTATCTCAAAAAAAGGAAAAAATACGAGTGAAAACAAAAGCTGGAAGTTCTTCAGGAAGAATCGTCGGACTTCTCGCTGGAAGACTCCTCGCCCAAAAGCTCGTAAAGGTCATCTTCACGTTGCAAGTCACACTCGCCTTCGGGCACGTCGATGGGGGTGTACAGCCACAGCAGGATGTGTGTCGTAAGCCTCTCGCCTTTTATGTTCAACAGCCTGGCATCTCGCAGCACCTCGACTGTGTGCTTGGCTGCCCCCTAAGAGTTCTCCTGCATCATGACTTCAATCTCGTAGTTGTTATACTGATGGCGACTGACCTTTTCGCTCGGGGGCGGTGGAAGGAGGGTCTCGTGCAGGCGCTTGTTATCGGCCTTCAGCCCCGAGACCTCGAACTCAAGGCTCGCCACCTGCGCACAAAGCCGCTCGGCACTCACAGGGTCCTGAGGAAAATTGAAGGAAAAGGTTAGCCGAGAACGAAGCAAAACTACGAGAAGGTAACAAATGATCTACTTACCCCTTGCACCGGACGACTGGCGAGAAGTGCCTCGGAGGCCGCTAGCTGGCGCTTTAGGGAAGTCACCTCTGCCACGGCCAGATCCCATGACTTCGGAACCTCGTTTAGGTTCTGTTCAAGATTGAGGCTCCGGCGAGACGCCATGTGCGCGAGCTCCAGGACGCGCGGCTGGGCCCGCGCAGTCTCGTGCGCGAGGGTCCGGGTTGACTCCTTGTCGTAGAGGCTGGCATCCTCCAGGCTGTACAACCCGAAGGCGAGCGCAAAGGCCTCGCCGCTGGTAGTGTCCTGCTCCATCCACGTTGGCAGGAGCGTCGAGATGGAAGCGCGATTAGCCTTGGTGTCCCACTGGAAAAGAGGTTGTCCCATCTCGTCCAGGTGCCTTTCGCCGAGGCTGATGTTTCGGTGCCCTCTCGGCACCGGTCCCCTGGGGGGCTCCTCCACGATGGCGGTTATCTTTGCAGCAGCACTCGTCGTACCTACCGCGGGCGGGGCCTCGGCGGGGGTTTCAGCAACAGACTTGCCCTTGTCCGGTGCGGATGTTTTGGACTTCTTGGAAGGGGCAGGGGGAGAATCTGGCTTCCGCTTCCGGACACTCGGCTGGGACGAGGTACCCGGCTCCTCCCGGCAGGCCAAAGTCGTCGATTGCGCAAGAGACAGGACGGGGGCGAGAGTCCAGGTTTCCTCGTACGGTTGGTGGATAGGGATTTCTCGCTCACCTGTGCAAGCACTAAGGGTTAGCTTCGCTGAATACCAAGCCATCAGTCAAGAAAGAGAGGCGAGACGATACCTTCACCGGCGAGGACTGGCAGGAGCGAGTCGATGTCCCGCCGCAAGAACTTGACATCAAAGTTCCTGGTTCCGAAGAAACTAAGGAGGGCGGTCTCGTGCTCCCCAAGCGCGGGCGGCTTATAGGTCGCCTCGTCGTACTGCACGGGCGAAAGGGGCACATTGCCAAAGCTCCCGGAGACGAAAATGAACTTATGGGACCAGTGGTGGTTCTTGTTAGCGAGACCACTAGTCTTGATCGTTTGGCTCGAAAAGAAGATGATCCCGCTCTTGACCCGGAAGTTGAATAGCTTCCGGAAAACCGAGAGGTTGAATTCGATCCTTTTCGCGCGCATGTAACAGGCGAATGCTACCAGGAGTGCGACGAAATTCGGGTAGAGTTGGGTCGGGACCACTCCAAAGTACCGGAGGGTATGTCGCACCTCCAGCCAAAGGGGGAGGCGGAACCCCACCTCAAAGTGCTCCAGGGGGATGGCGAGCTACCCTTCCGGCAAGAAGTTGATTTTGTCGTCGCTCTTGGGACGCCCCGCGACGAATCCTGGCGGGACGTAATTAGCCACCGCGGAAAGGTATTCCTCCTCGGTCAACCTGCAGGGGGGAAAGTTGTGGTCAATAAAGCCTTGCGCACACCTAGTTCGACGGTCAGTCTCTCCCGGCATTTTGTGAATGCAAGAAGGAAATTGGGTTTGCGCAGGCGCGAGATCTTGAGGTGGCGAGTGCGCGAGAGGAGGACGAAGACCCGAGATCAAATGAGAGTAAATGCGGTTGGTAAGTCTGCCTATTTATAGAAAATTTCGGCAATCACGAGGTTTTCTTAAGGCAGCGGGGGTGCGGATAGCTTTTTTAATATTTTGACGCTCGTAATCCGCCCGACCCCGCCTTCGCTTCTCTTGCCTGTGAATGGCGAAAGCCTCCAGGCAGTATCCCTGGGTAAGCGAAAGGCATATCACAGAAAGAATAGAAAAAACAAGCACATTCAGCAGAATAGATACATTGCATTAAGCGAGAACATTGTTAAAAGATACAGGTGGCCACTCGCCGAACGAGGGCAAACTTAAAACGATTTTTATTACATAATCATGCAAAAAAGCTAGAACAAGAAGAGGCGGGAGCCGACGAGCTCAATACTGGACTTATTGCCAACGGCCTTGACCTCGTCTACCCAATCGCGGGGGCACTCGCGGGTAGTAGTAGGCGCTCACAGCCGTCAGCTCCTGGTTGACCAAGCGCATCTGGTCCAGAGCTCGCGCAATATGCCTCCCAGGAGATGTCTCATCGCACCCACCGCCTTGCCGCTCCATCTCCCCGACGAGGTGCGAGTAGTCCCGCTCGAGGATGTCAAGCCGGCGCTCAGTTGCATCCTGGTGTACTTTCACCCGATGGGAGTCGTCCCGCTGCATCCAGATCAGCTTTGACAGAACCTCCACCATCCGCTCCTTGAGTGTCTCGGCATCCCCGGGATCTCCGAGGATGTTTGCGAGCTTGCTGGGAGATGGTGGGGGAGAGAACTCCTCCTTGTCAACATCAATAGCCGCCGCCGAGGTGTCCCAGTAACCCGGCGAGAAGTTACGGCCACTGTGAGGATGTTTCAAGATAGAGGGGGAGGTTCAGCGGTTTACCTGGCGTAGGGATGGCGCTCCCGCCTGGTGGCTAGCGGGAAGGACCAGGTCTTCCCTCAAAGGATCCCGCAAGTAGCGGGTGACTCGTTTTTTCCCCGCCCCGGACGGGTTGGTGTTTGCAGCGAGAGATGGGTCTCGACAGGATGAGGTACATCAGGACTTTTCCCGGTCAAGGGCCGAGGACCTGGCGCTGGTTCTTTTGGGATCTCGGCGACCGGGGTCTGGGACGCCGGACTGACCAGGCTCTTAGTCCCAAAGGGAGGAGCTGCGAGAAACAGCGTAAGCGAGAGGATATTCAGATTAAAGGATGCGAGAAGGTAACTATCAGTCATACCTGGAGAGGCTACGGTTTCGGCCCGGGTAACTTGGGGGACAGTCTCCGGAGTCGGCTGTTCACTCCCTTCAGTGTCGCTCTCTGGCAGGGTCTCCTGCGAATAGGCCTGGGGCTCAGGTCAAAGAACTTGAAGATTTCTACCAGAATAGAGGTAAATACCTCTGCAAGAATGACAAAGTTCTCGTGATTGGGGGTAGGGGTCGGAGAAGCGGACTCTTCCGCCGCAGGGTTCCGCCGAACCATTTTAGCCCTCTTTGGTCGGTAGGGCGAGTCGGCAGGCCTCTTGGACGAGAGCCATGGGGCGTACTTAGAGGTCTTGGAGCTGGCCTTTTCCTGCGCAGCCGCGAGAAAATCCAAGAGCTCTTGCGAGAGCGGTTTCGCGGTCAATCTGTCGTACCTCGTCGAAGCGGCGAGAGCTCGGGGGACGACCTGAGGTCGAACAAGGATATCATCTCCAGGGCTATCCTGAGGTTGGACTTTTCTATCCGAGCGAAGGACTCGCACACAAAGAGCGGGGATTGTGTCCAACCTTGTATTCGCTGAGTGGGTCCCTTCTGCAAGTTCAGGGCTTTGCGGGACATTCAGGTCCAAGAAGGCCAAAGTGGGCGAGTGGAGTCACCTGATCAACACTTGCCCAGTGGGAGTAAAAGGGTCCCCGCCCATAACAGGCGAGTGGCTTTTTGATCCCGCATTCACCCTTTTTGGGGAGCCGCGGGGGGGAGTGTCTGGCTTACCCAATACTCTCCCCTTTAGGCGAGTGGTGTCAACATTTCCACTCGCCCAGTGGGGTCCAGAGACAGAATTACCTGGATGCCCTTGAAGGGCTGCAAATAACTTTCCTGGACAGCAGAGCTACGTTGTTGGCAGACTCAATTGGCCTGCGTATAGCAATTCTGAACAGCGGAGTTGAGCTGTTGGCAAACCATTTTCAGAAATCTATAAATAGACCTAGGAGGGTACCTCAGAAGAAAAGCTTTCCAGTTTTCTCATTCTTTGATCTTCTTGTGCTTTTTAAGGTACTTTTAGCCCAACACTGGCTAAGCAGGGGAAGCACTATAAGATCTTCCGGGTGCGTGGTGAAACCTCCGTGCTGGAGCCCTGGGTCAGTCTCAAGTCCTAAGACCTCAGTCAAGCAAGCTTACCATGAGAAATAAGTGTGCAGTCACCCCTTTTTAAGGATCTGAACTCCACATAAGCCGGATTCCAGTTTCAACAATCAAGGCGTTACTGGCCCAACTTCAATTCACATTTGATTCTCATTCCCTAAATTATCCACGAAAGAGACGCTATTGATTTAGAACAACATCAAATAGGGTATGTGAGCTAGAACTACCAGTAGTTAACCCTCACCCACTAGCTTAAATGTTTTCGTTGAAAAATGTTGACAACTGCGTATCTAGCCCAACTTAGGTCCCTGATGGGGATCCATCAGATCGTGCATCGGGAGGGATTCGCAACAAGGCGGGACCCACATTCGTGTATTCGTGCAGGAAGGATTGATCGGATCGTTGATCCGACTCCGAAAATGTGTCCGGATCCGCGTCATAAGTCAAAAGCATATGTTACTTTATGTTTTTTGGTTTATTTTAGTGCATTTTGATTGGCCCCACCTCCGACCAATAAAAGTCATTGAAGGTGGGATGCCCTAGCTTTTATTTCATTATAAATAGGCTTGTAGTGGGCTGATTTTAGGTCATTGCAGATTTTGGAAAACTCATTCACAAAATCCCGCAATCATCCCACGGTGCCGACTTCGTAAAACCCTAGGTGATGACTCTTGGGTTGGTATCTCCCTCCCCAAGCCTTACCCTAACCCTAGCCTCATCTTCCAAGCCCTGACCAATTCCTCTACCCATTCCAGCCCTCCAAATCCCCGTGCAAAACCCGCAGGCCTGCTGATACAAGACGGGGTGTAGGGTTTGCACGTCTGTCGGCTTTTTCTAGGAAACCCTAAATGCATGTGATGCTTAATGAATTTTTTTAATAAAAATTAGAGCGGGTGTTGCATTTACTTAAGAAATCACGCAGCTTAGATTTTTGAAAAACACACAATTATTTTTCGTTTCAAAAAAAATTTAATTACTTGAAAAAATGGTTCAAATTTAAATCCGGGGAAGAAAGTTCGCAACTTTCGTTTCGTTCCCCTTATCGTAGCAAACAGAAATCGTGAACTTCAAATACGTTTCCGTTTGGAGTTTTTGACGTTGCGCTGGCTGACAAAATTCGGGCAAAAACTCAGCAATGAGTCTATTATCGTACGAGAAAATATAGGGACACACACAAAGGGAGAAGGTAGAAACAAATTACTCACGGAAAGAGACGTCTTTCCGTATCTGAAGTAGACGGCGATCACGCGAGGAACTTCTCATCACCTTCGATCTTCCACTCAGAGGTCGGTCGCTATCGCACATGGGCACCACGAAATTAAATCGCTCCCTCACACGAGGTGGTTCGACGGAATCACTCGACAATGTAAGAAGTCACTATATAAACAACCTAAATTCACTCGCTCTTCACACTAGAGGCTCCACGAAATATCAAGTATCAGAATTAACTGTCACTCACACTCACTAGGTGGATCCACGGAATGTCTCTAATAATAATAGCAAATCTAATTCACTCCTAATCTCACTAGCAAGCAGTAGATTAATTCACTTCTACCTAACCTCTAACACCTACTCATCCACTGTAAAACGGGAATCAACAATTGAGAATAAAGGCACAGCAATTTTGATGTTACTGTTCATCATCCTTGCTAGTCAACACCTACAGCAATCAATTTCCTTTTCAACACCTCAACACCGCATGTACAGCTACAGGACTTCATTCTTTCATCAACATCAATAATCACTAATACATTCAACCCTAATCTCTAACTCACGGCAACAACACATCATTAATCACCTAAATTTAACAACTGGGAGGAAACATTGTTCATCTTCTCCAGAGGAAGACAGCGGCATCACACAAGATTTCCCTTTCAACATTCATCAATCTTCACCACTAACAATTGCAGAACTTCCCCTCTTTTATAGGGTTTTAACAGGAAACAAAAACTGGACGTGAAGGTGCGGCCATGGCAAAACCGAACGTGGAGCTGAAACTGTCTGTGCTTTTCGTGGAGGAAATGGAGGCTAGCAGTCGAAGCAGGACCGAGCGATAGAAGCTATTGGCGTGGGAGAAGCAGACGTGGCTGGCGGGTGGAGTTCCGGAGGTTGCGATGGCGTGCGGGCTTCCGCCACTTCCGCCTTCCTGTAGCTCTTCCGCCTTTCTTGTAGCTCTGAAATGAGAGATGAAAAGGGTTTTTAAAGTGCCGTTGTTCGGCTGCTTGCTGTAATCTATCATATTGTCTATACATACATATGTATATATATGTGTGTGTAGTTTTTTTATATAGGGGTATATTTACATATAATTATAAATATATATAGAGAGAGAGTAAAATAAAACTCCAATGCGGCTACGCGCGCAGCCGTGCAACAACAAGGCTACGTGTGCAGGTGTGCATCAAACTAAAATAGACAACGTTAAATTTGCAAAAAAAAAAATGTCATAAAACATAAAATGAAAAAGCAATCATTCAAGGTCGGTAGAGATCCGGTCGGGTGCGACGTCGGATACTATTGCGTCGACCTGACCTGGACTGGTCTCCACCACTTGTTGTCTTCAGAGAACCGGCAATCGCCAGCCCTACATGCCCCCTCCCCAACCGCACCACCCGTCGGCCTCCAGTCAAGACGCCGGCCTCCCAACTCCAGCCTCAACCTCGGCCGACCACTCCCCTCCATCCAGCAGCACCTTCGGCTGCTCCCCCCTCCCCCCCCCCCCTCTCAGATTCACTGTCACTGCCATCCTAACCCTCCACCGTCCAAGCCGCCAACACTTCTACATGTGTATCTACCAACCCTAATCCTTCCTCTTCCGGATCAACCCCGATCTGGAATTTTATCCCGGATCCGACCTTTAATTGTCGGATCTCCCCTCTCCCACTCGGATCTACATTTACGTGACCGGATCCATCCATTTTTGATCCGTCTCCACCATCCACCGCCGAGGACAGCCTCCGTCATCATTTTCACGTCGTTGGTTCCATATTCGATCGCCGTTCTAAGCATCCGGCTACGAAATCTTCAGTATCTCGATCAGCCCACTACTTCGGTGAGTCTCTTGTTGTATTGGATTATTTTATTCGACATTATTATTGGATTGACTACTTTATTTGTTGGAATTGTGCTTGTAGAAATTTGTTTGCAATACGCTTATAATTTGTAGGTGGGATCTATTCGCCGCGTGCTTAGCCTTGGCCCTCCGAGCAGAGAAAAGTCATTAAATAATTGCTTAATTGAATGCTAGTTTTTGTTATTTTAATTATCTGCATGGGTTAAAAATTTCATTTACTCTAATTTATTTGTCGCCGTCACCGACGGTTTTCATTGCATTTAGTTTCGAGTTAATGTCCTATTTGCATCCCACCCGTAGAAGTCTAGGTTCTGCGCACCCCCGTAGCCTACCCTACATCAGTCCCCCTTCACACTCCATGACAAATTGATATCATGGCTTCTCTCCTAAAGCCAAACTGTGATCGTCTAGCTCCTTCAGCAATGAAAAGCTATCATTCATTATCGAGAGGCTCCTTCATTGTCGAGAGGGTGCTCTCATTCTTGACATTCCATCTTTTTTTCTTATTCTAGAACTTTGGCTGCTTCAATATTTATGCAGTTGTAATTGCAACCCAGTAAAATGGACTGCAATCTAAATGCATTCTACAATGCATTCATACTAACTGATACACTAAGGGTCCGTTCGTTTCGCAGGAATTGAGCTGCGGGAATTGGAATTGAATTCAATTCTCATTCCCGCAGGAATTGGAATTGAATTCAATTCCAATTCTTCTGTTCGGCTGAATGCAGAAATTCTGTCACAGGAATTGAAATTAGCAATTCCGATGTTCGGCTGTAGCCTGGAATTCAAAATACAGAATTCAAATTTGTAATTTTTATTATAAACTGAATTGAAATTGCTAAACAAAAATCATACTTCAACAGAATCAAAATTAATAGTCCACGAACCGAACATTAAAAAAAATTCAAATAGTCCACAGCATTATAATAGTCCGCACACGATGTCAAAAGTCCTTAACATAATCTAATCAATCGCGTAGATGTAAGCGGAGCCAGGTCCTCCTAATTGGCATCGGTAAAGCCATGAACACGTCGGCCTTCTTGTCGTCATCACTCAGCATATCGATAGTCTGTATGACCTCAGTCTCAGTCAAATCTGCAATAGCTGCAATGGCGGCATATATCCTGTCTGCCCTTGAGATCGGAGGCGGTGGCGGTGGCGGCTGAGAAGTCACGCTGCTATCATGCTCCATGTTCCTCGCTATCGCAGAAACAGCATCAGCAATAATATCTACCGCGGATGTTTTCTCCTTCCTCTTCTTGCTCTTTGGCTCAACCTCCTCCATGTCGTTTTCGTCCACTGAGTCTTCAATGTGGATCTCGTTCATTTGCTCAGTCGCAGTAGCAGCATTAGCTCCAGTGGCCCGATCAACCCCACAAATCATAGCTAAGTCGCCCCAATTGACGATCACCTTGCTCCGATAATGCCTCACTGTCGGATGCGCCTACAAGTTTAGTTTAAATTAGAATCAAAATTTAATATAATCTCTACACAGTTAAATATTTGTTCAACTAAAATATTACCTGTACGTAGTTAGCCCAGACTTCTTCGCTGTCAACCTTCACCATATTACGCTCACAATCCCATCCGAAACCACTGATATCCAGCATAGTCGATATTTCTTGGTAGTATTTGTTACATGTTTTAATCCTGGTCATTATCTTCTTCTTACTAATATCAACGTGGCAATCATCCTTCAATGTCTGTATTGTTGTCGTGTACGCGACACTTTTCCAGCCGCTAGCCGCCTTATTTCCCAGATTTTGCTGCTCAAGGAGAGCAGTTGATAACGCACAATCCATCTGCGGCGTCCATGGAACATAGGACCGTCAACTTGGTTTAACCCCCTTTCCTTTTTTATCCATTTATTTCTGCATCATATATAAGTTAACAAAAAAATATAGTAGAACCAGTGTATTAAATTAAAGTCAACAAAATATACACAGACACACACACACATAACATACCCACAAATTTGCACATAAATGCATTATAAAGAAGTTAACAAATTAAACACATTTTAATTGCGCCGATGAGCACAGTACTCATTAAATATATTCATAGTCATAGTTTCCCTAAACGTGCTCCACTCCGGTGTTGCTTGGACTAAAGCCAATGTATCCGCGTACTCGAAACTAGCAGAAGTTGTATCTTGATTTAATATTTCCGCATCTACCTCGGCAAGCAATCGACAATGATTTTCTAATCTCCTCTCTATAAGAAAATTATACAGAATGCAGCAAACGTTTATAATTTGAACCTGTTAAAATTAAAAGGTAATTAAAAATTCATTATAAAATAACTTACCTTATACGGGAGCAGCAGCGGCAAGGCGCGACAGGAGCAGCAGCGGCAAGGCGCGACGGGAGCAGCAGCGGCAAGGCGCGACGGGAGCAGCAGCGGCAAGGCGCGACGGGAGCAGCAGCGGCAAGGCGCGACGGGAGCAGCAGCAGCGCAGCGCGCGACGGGAGCAGAATCACGAAATCTGACCTAGCGAGGTCGGAATTAAACATCCCGCGTTTACCTTATACGCAATTCCGACGGATTCCGATTGATTTCCGATTCCCACCGTTTTTTTTGTCATACCGAACGGCCCTAATTGGAATTGGTAAATGAATACCAATTCCAACGGCCCAATTCCCGCGTAACGAACGGGCCCTAAAAGTTTCACCCGATAAAACTAAAGCAATGTAGATGTTTTTTAAATGTCCTAAGGAAACTAAGGGTAGATGAACACATAATTTCCAACGGAGTTAAGCTTGCAATAAACAACTTCTATAAAACAATTTTCTTTTGGTCTGTCATAAAAAAAATAAAGCTATTAAATTAAGGAAACAAGAGGGAAAGTACAAACACAATGTAACAATCCAAATTTTTTAAAAAAATATAATAATAATAATATCAATAATAATAATTAGCGTACTAGGTAAATTCCTTTCATATTCTAAGCCGCAGCAACCCCCCCCCCCACAATTAAACCCTTTGTCGGCCCAGTTCCCCAATATCCCGCTTCGATCCCGCTCGTCTCCCTACCCCTCGTGTTTTTGTCGCTTGCGTCCCGCAAGCCTTACCTGACTCCACTGGTGCCGCCTCCTGCTGCCCTCCTACCTTCTCTGATCGGCAACTTCATCCCCTCCCAGAGCCGACGCCTGCTGCTCCTTCCTCTCCCCAAGCCAGCAGCAGCGACTGTTCTTTCTCCTTGGCCGACTACAACTTCCTTCTCCGTTCAGCAAGGGCAGCGGCTTCTACTCCTCCATAGGGACCGGCAGCTGCCTCTTCTTCCTCCAACAGGCCTCTATCCCTCTTCTCTCTTAGTCTTGACCAAAATTTTTGTGAGAGGGGTACATAAGATTTTGCTCGAATCCTCCTCTGCTTGAATTTTTGAGCTCGGATTTGGCCTCATTGGGTAAGGATTTCCTCTTTCCCATCTTATTTCAGATTTTTTTGTATTTGTTTGGAAATTTCAGCGCCCCAAATTGCATGTATAAATTGATTCAAGTTTCCCTCTTGTAACCGTCTAACCCCGTTGTGGTTTTGATTTCCAGCGCCGCTCATCAGATCAATTGGTGTGATCTATCCAAAGCCCTCTCCGATTTAGGGTTTCCCTAACCTAAGCGCCGCCAAATCCCCGTTTTCTCGTGGTAGCCTCCTCTCCCCTCATTATTGAGGGAGGAAAATTTCCAAACCTTCTCTTGATTAACTTATGTGACATAAAAAGGCATGTGTAAGCGTAGGAATTTTCCTTCTGTCGAAAAATTATTTATGTGATTTTGAACAGGTTTAAATAGGGTTTTCAATTTTTGCTAGCGCCACTTATCCGTCGTCGTCGGTTTCAGCCTTATTTAAGCCAAGTAGAGAAATCATTCTTGCTTGCAAACATTGAACTTTGTTTCCTTGCACATTTTCCTATGTTTATAAACATTCGCAAAAAACATCTAAATTGACAAATCAATAGCATGTCTTAATACGTTATGAGCATCTAAACTATGAATCATTTAATTCATTAATATCATAAACAATCATTGAAAGATAGTGTTTAATTGATGCAATTCATTGATTTGAGTTCCCTATTGACTCGGAAACAAATAAATGGTCATGGTAAGCACGAATTATTTGATAAGACTTGCAACTGAACTTGAAAAACTCATGTGCATCAAATAAAATACCAACACATTTCATTGGTACAACTTATGATATTTCATATGATATACTCCGGAGTATGCTAATAATTAAAGTTGTTTCTGCTTTACTACTATACTTGTCTGTCTTACAAACTTTGTCTCATAAAAACTGGCATTTTCTGGGTGGTCTTACAAACTTTCCTTGCTCGTATTATATTTTACTTTTTTCACTGTTTATTTCAATGTTATGAGATTTTTTCCTTCTTGTTTTGGAATTTATCCTAGCGTTCATGACTGCGTCGTCTTCTACCTGAGTCTGATCTGATCTGCGTCAAGTTCCCGGTTTCTGGAGGTTTACAATTTTTAATGTTGTATCAAATTCTATGTATTTTCTTTTACTGTCAGATTTGTTTATTATGTAATAGTTATGATCAGTCATTTTGTATTATGTCGTGGTCAACTGCGAGGCTATAAATTATGTATTGAAATTTGATATTTATTTGCATGTTCATTCATTTGGTATATTTTTATTTGAAAATTGGTATCAACATTGTGTGTTATGAGCTTTATTAAAATACATATGTGATGCGGAGCAGAGACGAGGACGCGCTTTGGGCCCGTTCGGGGCTGATTTGACAACTTTCCTTATATGGCGTGCCCGGATCGACGATCGGACTCCGCGATTGTATCCGGAGCGTCGCCGCGAGTTAAAATACTATATTACTTTATATTTTTCAATTTATTTTTCATGTATTTTAAGGGCGACCCACCGGCCAATCATAGTCGTTGATGGGGAAACTCTAATGTGTCTTTTCTTATAAATAGGAGGTATGAGGGCTGATCTAAGGCATTGTTGGATTTGGAGAAGAAGCATTCATGGATTCCAGCGATCCCTCTCTGGTGTCGACGTTGAGGAACCCTAGGTGACGATTCTTAGGCCGTCAAAACTCCTCCTCAAGGTAATCCATACCCCCACCTTCATTTTCCACCCTTCAAATCCCACTTCCAGCCACCGAAAATCACCCAAACCCCACCCCCAATACCGCTGTCCAGGAATCCTGAAATAACTGTTCACCCGAAATCACTGTTCACCCAAAATCACCGTTCAACCGAAATTACTGTTCATCTGATACTGTTCATCGTTCATGTTCATCGTTATTGTTCATCCGACCCTCCACTTCGTCTCCTCTTCGTGGAACCACTTCCAAACAACCCTAATTCTCTAGATCCATTCAGATCTGAGAATTTCACTCCCGATCCGTTATTTCCACATCTCATACTTTCCATTTTTGCCCGAATCTGCTCCTAAATAGCGGATCTACCCATCCCTGGCCCGAATCTACTTATTCGTGGCCGGATCCGCCGTTTTACTATCTGTTACCACTGTTTCCCGCCAAAGGCAGCCACCGTCACCATCGTCTCGTCACCGGTTCCACCTCCGACTGTCGATCGACACATCCGGCCCTCCAAATTTTAGTGTCTTGGTTCAGCCCTCTATCTCGTGAGTGTTTGTGGTATTATATTCTTGGACTTGACATTTTCATTTGGTGTTTTATTATATTGTGCTGAGATTATGGTTGCATAGAAATTGGTTCTTTTATATTAATAATTGCAGGGGGAGTTATTCGTCGCACGCTTGCTTTGACCCTCCGAGCGGAGGAAGCTGTTGTCTAATTGCTAAAAACTAATTGTTTGTCTCTTTTATTTTAATTATCTGTGTGGTGTTATTAATCACATTGCTTATACTAATTGGCGTCGTCGACCGACGGTCACATTGCATTTAGCGCTGCACTAGTGTGTCACCCTCGCACCTGCACATAGAATCGTAGTCTCCGAGCACCACTATCCTACCCTACATCATTTTGGTATCAGAGGTCAAGGTTAGGCCATTTGCATGCTTCGTAGTGGTAGGTTTTAAATAATCATTGGGTTCATTTATGTCTAGTTATTGTCGTCGTTCGTTTTCTCCATCTGAGTATCCTGAGTCTACCTATACCCGACCTTATAGAGCCCCTCTAGAGAGATCTTCATGTTATCATTATGATTGTCATCGTTCCCCGCACACCACTCCGAGAGATCCTGTCGACCCCTCGACACTATTCCATCATGGTAAAGGCAATCATCACGACGAGAAGTCCTCATGTCTTCATCATTACACCTCTTTGCGATGTCACGATGATAGAATTGAATATCATTCAGGTCATCGCCGCTACACATCTCCTCTAGGAGAGGAACCTGAGTTTGGATAAGAGCGACCTCCACTGCACGTTCACAGGGCTCATACGCACTCACGAGCACAATCTAATTATGTTAGGAACTACCGTCTAGACGACCCTCAGGAACCCTATAAAGGTCACTATCGGCAGGATCATAGTACAAGACCCTCCTAGTGTTCCACCAATAGAGTTACCTGAGGCTGAATTTATGTGATTAGTACTTGACCGTTTTGATCTCTTAGAAACTCAGCTTGATCACCTAAGATCTACATTACGAAGACAGCCTAGTGATTTGGGTCAAACCACCGATGCGGCGAGTAGTGCTCCTACTGAGCCAAGAGACCCGACACTTGGTTTTGTTCCTTCTCAGTTTGATGAGATTCAGTGCTCGTTTGATTTTAAGGTTGAATCTGATCATGACCCTACGATGCGGGTGGAGAGTGATACTAGCCTGACTAGTGAGCATGGTCACGTGGGTGAGTACGAGCGACCTAGTGATACTGTGATGGTATACCCATCCTTTTCACCTCACCTAGACCTACATAGAGCTAGTGCCCCCTTTGAACAGAGACACAACTCTCAATGCTATATCGATTGATCCACACTTGAGTCTGGTCACCCCCTGCTCTTCCCTTAGGACTATCTAGAGTCACTTCACTACTGAGAGTCGAGAGTATGGTGTTGACTTCATTATGGCTACCTCACCCAGTTACGATGACACTACCTCTATCAGCGATACTCATCTGAGGGATCTTCTCATTATTAATGACCTCATTGTTGAACCACCAGATAAGCCTCCTGATGAGTCACTACTCCCTTGGGAGGTACATGAAGCTAGCGTTGACTTTGTTGTGGGTGTTCTACTTGCTCCCACTGACACTACTGTTATTGGTGCCCTCCTTGTGGTGGGCTATCCTATCATTATTGACCTCTTCGGGATCAAGTTCCCGAGAGCTCATTTGACAAGCCTTCCCCCCTACACTTTAGTGATAGATTGTGTATCCGCACTAGTGATCATCTCACGCGTGATGACTTCGGGCATACACCCCCTGGTGAGCCACCTGATGGGCTATATCATTTGAGAGGTACTCATCACACCAGTGCTCTGCACTGTTTTGTCACCATCTACATCGTCCCCACGGGTGATGACGTCGGTCACGCTGGATTTTTCTATCGACCACCCGGTAACCCTCCTGATAGGCCACCCCATGTTAGTAATACCCAAGTCATTGTCGGGCCTTCCCTCGGGAAGTGTGTCGAGTATGTTGCGCACTATGTGCATCATTTGGTTCATTTGCATGAGTTAGTTGGGTCGCGTGTTCATCATTCGCATGCATTACATAAGTCAGTTCGTCGACAAATAATAATGAGCAATGAAAGTTATGAAACTCATGTAGATAAGCGGAGAAGAGAGCAAATGTTTAATGTAGGCGAGAAGGTAATGGTGCGAGTCCGCCGTGAGAAGCTCCATTCGGGGCCTGTCAAGAAGTTAAGCGCGATGTGAATGGGTCTGTACTCCATTATTAGTCGTATTGGGACCAATGCTTACCAACTTGACATCCCGGCCAGTATGGGAATTCACCATGTGTTTAATGTTGAAGATCTGACTCCATACTATGAACCTCGTGACTATGTGGACCAGAGCAGTGGAGATGCCTAGTCACCTCCACTCCCACTGTCGTTACCTTACCACCCTCATACGTCACCACCGTCTGATGGCCACCCCAGTCCACCCATTGTTGACATCCACCCACCGGGGAACTCGTCTTCTTTAGTTTCACCGCGGGCACGACCGATCGCACCGGGATCCACACTTCGAGAGATGAGCAATGAGAGCATCACAGAGTTCAGATTCCACCAGTTTGTTCCTACTTCAGATGGGTCGCGTTGTCGCTACTTGGTACAATGGCGGGACCGCCCCGATGCAGTTGACGTTTGGACACTTGCAGCAGGGCTTGATCTATTCGCCCCTGAACTTCGACTTCAGCACGACGATCTCCATTCACCGAAAATGACAGCTTTTCAGTCAGGGGGAATTGATTGGCGAGGACACCCTTTCGCCGACGACACTTGGAAGACTTTCGGTGGACCTCTTCGAGTTGTCCCTGGCGATCAGCGAGAGAATTCTGATCTCAATTCATCGGGATATGAATTCTTTCAAGCCGAAGAGTTTGATGCAGAGCAGAGACGAGCACGCGCTTTGGGCTTGTTCTGAGCTGATTTGACAACTTTCCATATATGTCGTGCACTCGTGCCCGGATCGACGATCGGACTCCATGATTGCGTCCGGAGCGTCGCAGCGAGTCAAATTACTATATTATTTTATATTTTCCAGTTTATTTTTCATGTATTTTAAGGGCGAACCCACCGGCCAATCATAGTAGTTGATGGGGAAACCCTAATATGTCTTTTCTTATAAATAGGAGGTATGAGGGCTGATCTAAGACATTGTTGGATTTAGAGAATAAGCATTCCCGGATTACAACGATCACTCCCCGGTGCAAATGTCGTGGAACCCTAGGTGACGATTCTTAGGCCGCCAAACTCCTCCCCAAGGTAATCCCTACCCCCACCTTCGTTTTCCACCCTCCAAATCTCACTTCCAGCCACCGAAAATCACTGAAACCCCACCCAATACCGATGTACAGGAATCCCGAAATCACTGTTCACCCAAAATCATTGTTCGCCCAAAATCATTGTTCGCCCGAAATCATTGTTCACCCGAAATTACTGTTCATCTGATACTGTTCAACGTTCCTGTTCATCGTTACTGTTCACCCGACCCTCCACTTCTTCTCCCCTTCGTGGAACCACTTCCAAACAACCTTAATTCTCTAGATCCATTCAGATTTGAGAATTTCGCTTCCGATCCGTTATTCCGGCGTCTCATACTTTCCATTTTTGCCTGAATCCACCCCTAAATAGCAGATCTACCCATCCCCGTCCCAGATCTATTTATTTGTGGCCTGATCCGCCATTTTACTATTTTTTACCAATGTTTCCCGCCAAGGGCAGCCACCGTCACCGTCGTCTCGCCACTGATTCCACCTCTGATTGCCAATCTACACATCCGTCCTTCCAAATCTTCAGTGTCTCGGTTCAGCCCTCTATCTTGTGAGCGTTTGTGGTATTGTATTTTTGGACTTGACATTTTCATTTGATGTTTTATTATATTGTGTTGAGATTATTGTTGCGTAGAAATTGATTCTTTTATACTAATAATTGCAGGGGGAGTTATTCATCGCACGCTTGCTTTTGCCCTCCGAGCGGAACAAGTCGTTGCCTAATTGCTAAAAATTAATTGTTTCTCTTTTATTTTAATTATCTGTGTGGTGTTATTAATCACATTGCTTATATTAATTGTCGTCGTCGACCGACGGCCACATTGCATTTAGCGCTGCACTAGTGTCACTCTCGCACCTGCACTTAGAGTCGTAGTCTCTGAGCACCACTAGTCTACCCTACATCAATATGTATCTAATTTTTTTTCACTCATAAACTCTAAAGTTTTCACAAAAAAACAATCTATTTTTCTCCAAGTAATTATTTTAAATCTAATAACATTAAATTAGTTCTCGCCTAACAGACATTGATTTTCTTTAGCCCATACTTATGGCATCATGACCTGCCGGAAGCACACTCTGATCTTTGCTTTAGACGGGTCATGACAATTGGTATCAGAACGAGGTTGAGCTTTTAAAGATAAATTATTTTATAAAATTTCATATATTTTGAATTTTATTATATAAATATATATACATGTATAATTTCTTCACTCACCTTGTCATTATCTATTGTTCCTAGCTGAAGGACTCACACTACACTCATAAGCATGAGTAGTATGCACACGAATGATAAGAAGTTATGAGCAAACTTAATATTTAGGTGCATATGAACTTTCACTAGGATATACACCGTTAATATTAAATGAATATGAGAAGTTTAATATTTTCAAGTGTGAAGACATTAGAAACATAATATGCATGATATGCTAAGCGAAATTGGCACTTAACATGACATGTATCCATTCATGAACATCCTTAGGAGTGCATTTTAGGCACAATTGCATTGCATGTATAGCATAACTCATGCACTACTGTTAAGCTAAGAACAACGGATAATGATTGTACACACATGAATTTACAAATTATTTGTCAATGCACATGATTTTATTGTTGCATTTGCATGATTATTACCTATAGTTGTCCAATGAAAATGCTATAACTATTACATGATTTACATATTCGACAGTATTAAAGTGTTAGAACCGCTAGTCTCAATCCTTTTTGTTCAACTTGACTATTTCTCTTATCTGATTCTCTTGTATCACTTTCTAGATGGTTCATAAGTGCTCGCAACACAAGCAAGCTACCTCTTATATGAGGGAAGCTTCTAGAGATGTCACTGCACAGCTTCTGAGGTAGATTTTGGACCGCCTCACTCGCCTAGAGGAGGATCGCCAAAGTCCTGATCTAGCTTTTGGTTCCGGCCGCGCAGGGACTCCTGGAATAGTTATTACTATTGCCCCTCCTGGAGCCACCCCACTTGTACCTGATTCTAGAACCGGCTCGCCCGTCGTCACCCTACTGTCCCTGCTCGTGTCAAATCTGACTACTTCTATAGCGATGGCAGATACTATGACGTTCAAAAGACTAAAGTCGTCATCCTACAGTGGTGATCGAGACTACTTCGTCGTCTCTAAGTGGCTCCCTCAGATGGAGAAGCATTTCAAGTATGCTGGAGTTCCAAAAACTCAGAAGGTTCTTCTTGCAGCCTTCCAGTTGACCGAGGATGCATACACCTGGTGGCTTCAGCGTCGCAATCTCCCCAATTCTGCCTCCTTAACCTGGGGTCAATTCAAGGAAGCCATCTTGGATAAGTTTCTCTCTTCAGTAGAGCGAGACAAGTTAGCTGAGAAGTTCTTGTCCCTCCAGCAGCTCGACAGAACAGTGACCGAGAACGAAAAGAAGTTCTCCCGTCTATCCCTCCTTGTCGTGGATTTTGTGACAGACGAGCCTAAGAAGATCAGCCGTTTCATGAAGAGCTTCGACGTGATTTCCGTCAGCATGTGGTTGTTCATGGCGCCACCACTTACACCGAAACTGTGGGAGCCGCCATGCAAGTGGAAGTTATTGAGTTGGATCATACTGCCAAAGGTCCAGCATGGTTCTAGCAATGCTGCCACCTCTGACCATAAGCGCAAGGGTGCTCCATCTCAGAAGCAAAGGCCTCAAGTCTAAGGAGGTTTGTGCACACACAAGGTGGCTCATGTCGCCCAAGTCTATCACATCCTCCTGAAGAAGCAGAAGATTGTTGTTCCTGCACAGCAACCACAGTTGACGTTTGTCTCTGCCTCCGCCGTCTGTACTTACTGCAAGAAGCCAGGTCACCTGCTGAAGGGCTATCGTTGCAAGTAGAATGTCTTTTACAGATGTGGTCAAGTTGGGCATCATATTTAAGACTGCCTTATGAAGGAAAACTCAATTCCCGCTCAGCCTCTGCAATCTATTTCGGGAGTTCAGGAAAAGGTCAAAGTTGTGTTGACCGTCATCTCTCAGGGCGAGGGCCGTGAGGCGCTCGCATCTACTGACGTCATCTCTGTCATGTATGCGTTGTTTTTAATTTTTTGCATCTTAATTTATCTGGATAAGTAGCGAACATGAAACTATCCTGGTACCTTAATGGAGAGAAAGTATCTTACTACTTTTGTATAAAAATAAAGGGGATATACAAAATTGTGTTAATTACAGAGGAATTAAATTGATAAGTCATACCATGAAACTATGGGAACGAGTAATAGAAAGAAGATTAAGACGAGAGACTAATATCTCGGAGAATCAATTTGGATTCATGTCAGGGAGGTCGACCACAGAAGTTATACATCTCTTGAGGAGACTCATTGACAACTATCGAGAAAGAAAACAAGATTTGCATATGTTGTTTATTGATCTTGAGAAGGCTTATGATAGAGTTCCAAGAGAGATCTTATGGAGAGTCTTAGAAAAGAAAGGTGTAAATATATCATATATTGACACGATCAAAGATATGTATGCAAATTTAGTGACAAGGGTGAGGACATCTGGAGGATTAACACAAGAATTCTCTATCACTGTTGGTTTACATCAAGTTTCAGCTTTAAGCTCTTATCTCTTTACCCTTATCTTAGATGAGCTCACCAGACATAACCAACAAGCAATACCTTGGTGTTTATTGTTTGCGGATGATATCATTTTGGTTGATGAGATGCGCGAGGGTGTAAACGTAAAACTTGAATCTTGGCGAGATACTTTAGAAAAGAAGGGTTTTAGGTTGAGCAAGGCAAAGACGGAGTATATTTAGCAGTACAAGAAGGACAGATGACTTCATTATTAAGTTGGGTGATCAAGATATTTCCCGTAATGAGTGTTTTAAATATCTTGGATCGATAGTTCAAAAATACGGAGGTATTAATAAAGATATGACACATAGAATCCAAGCGGGTTTGTTGAAGTGGAGAGGGGCGTCAGGGATCTTATGTGATCGTAAAGTACCACTAAAACTTAAGGGCAAGTTTTACCGTATTGAAATTAGACCCGCGATGACTGGTTCTGAGTGTTGGGCAATGAATTGTGTACATGAGCAAAAAATGAGAGTTGCGGAGATTAGAATGCTTAGGTGGATGTGTGGAGACACGAGATTGGATAAAATTAGGAATGAAAGTATCAGTGATAAGACAGGGGTAGCACCAATTGCAGAGAAGATGCGAGAAGCTCGTCTAAGATGGTATGGACACGTACAAAGGAGACCATTAGAGGCACATGTTAGGCGTTGTGAGAGTCAAGCCACTAGGCATGTTAAACGAGGGAGGGGTAGACCAATAAAGACTTGGAATGAAACTGTAAGGAAAGACATGATGTACTTGGGCATTAATGAGATTATGACAAAAGATAGGGCACAATGGCGACAAAGGATCCATATAGCCGACCCCACTACAGTGGGATAAAGGCTTGAGTGTTGTTGTTGTAGTAGCGAATAATCATGATTTGTGTCTGTAATTTCTATTTCTAGACAGATTTACAGTCAAGGATAAGTGGATGCAAATTTTAGTTGATTGTGGTGCATCTCACTTTTCTCACTCGTCATATTGTGGACCTTCCTTGTTGGCTTACTTCGCCACTTGAGATCGCTTATGAGATTTTTGTGTCTGGTCATCTGCACCTTTCTAATAGGGGCATTCTCAATTGTCTGATCTTGCTTGGTAAATTGGGAGTCTCCGCCGACCTTGTAGTTCCGGATATGATAGAGATCGATGTAATCTTGGCCATGAATTGGCTAGTAGCGCATAGAGCAAAGTTGGACTGTGTGACAAAGAGGATTAATCTTCGCATCGATAACAAGGACTACAACATTCATGTTCAGACCCGCAGCCACCTGAAGGAAATTTCTGTTGTGCGCTCCACTCGCCTTCTTAGTCAATGATGTTCTGCTTGTTTTGTATATGTTTCGCTTTCAGATTGTGCATCTCCTCAACTCGAATCCAACCAAATTGTTTACGAGTTTCTTGACGTCTTCCCTGTCGAATTTCCCAAAATGCTTCCTGATCAAGATGTGAAGTTCTCTATTGATGTAGAGCCTGGAACGTGCCTCATATCTAAAGCTCTGTATCGTATGACCCCGCGCGAACTTGAGGAGCTTAGACCGCAATTGGATGAATTGCTTGAGCGTGGGAACATTCGTCCTAGCTCTTCACCTTGGGGAGCCCTCGTTCTCTTAGTGAAAAAGAAGGATGGTTCCATAAGACTGTGTATTGATTATCAGGATCTAAATAATGTTACAATCAAGAATAAGTATCATCTTTCGTGCGTTGATGATCTCTTTGTTCAGCTCAAGGGTAGTACCGTCTTTTCCAAGATAGAACTCAAATCGGGTTACCATCAGCTGAATATCAAGGAATCTGATATTCCTCGGGCCGCCTTCAGAACTCGGTATAGACATTTTGAATTCTTGGTGATGTTCTTTGGTTTGACTAACGCAATTGCTTTTATGGATATGAAGAACTGTATCTTCTGTGAATATCTGGATAAGTTCATCATCATTTTCATTGACGATATACGGGTCTATTCCAAGACTCGTGAGCATGCAATACATCTTAGACACACTCTCTCCACTCTTCGTCAGCATCAACTCTATGTCAAGTTGGCGAAATGTAACTTCTGCTTAGATTGTGTCGCTTTCTTGGGGCATGTTATTTCAGGAGATGGACTTTCTGTTGATCCTGCCAAGATTTTCGCAGTTATGTACTGGAAGCGCCTTCTACCCCTACTGAAATTCGTAGTTTCCTTGGACTGGCTGGCTACTACCGACGTTTCGTCAAGGGTTTTTCCTCTATTGTTGCTCCTCTGACAAAGCTAACTCAAAAGCATGCTAGATTCGAGTGATCAGATCAATGTGTGCAGGCCTTCTTAGAATTGAAGCAACGTCTGTGTTCAGCGCTAGTTCTAACACTTCCTTCAAAGGAGTCAGACTTTTTAGTTTACACTGACACTTTCGGAGTTGTATTGGGATGTATCTTGATGCAAGATGATCGTGTTATCGCTTATGAGTCGAGGCAGTTTAAAGTTCATGAACGCAACAACCACATTCATGATCTGAAATTCATTGTGGTAGTGTTTGTGTTGAAGCTTTACGATATTATCTCTATGGAGTGAATTGTCACTTCTATACTGACCATCAGAGTTTGAAGTATATTTTCGTTCAGAAGAATCTCAATTTTCATTAGAGGCGATGGATCGAATTCATAGCAGATTATGACTTGCAGCTCACATACATCCCCAGTAAAGTTAATTCAGTAGTAGAGACGTTGAGTCGTCAGGCTTTTGTTTCCTCTTGTGCACTCATGTCAACAACTCTTGCAGCCTTGATTGATGACCTTGAACAGATGGACATATTCGTCTCACCTGAGGGTCAAGAAGAAGCTTCAGGTCCGTTATGGGTAGAACAGGTGAAAGATTTGCAGTCATGTGATCTCGTACTCCAGCGCATTCGCCAGCAGATTAAACTTGGGACTCTACCAGATTTCTATCTCTGGCAATGTCTTGCATTTTCGAGGTCACCTTTACATCTCGGATGTTCCTGGATTGTTTGATCTTATTTGCCGAGAAGCCCATGAATCTTGCACATCTGGTCATACAGGCAACAATAAGATGTATCATGACTTGAAACAAATTGTGTTGGTATGAAAAATTATATTGTTCGCTTCATTTCTCGATGTTTGACGTGCCAAAAGGTGAACACTCAGCGTCAGCGTCCTGGTGGTCTTTTGCAGCCTCTGTCTATCCCATGATGGAAGTGGGAAGGCATCTCTATAGACTTCATCACAGGTTTGCCCCGTACTATGAGAGGGCATGATGTGATTTGGGTGATAGTGGATCACATGACTAAAGTGACTTACTTCATCTTGTATAAGGAAAATCATTCCACCAAGAAGATGGCTCGAATATATGTGTCAGAGATTGTTAGACTTCATGGGATTCATCTGCGGATTGTATCAGATCACAACTCGGCATTTCTATCGCATTTCTGGAAAGGATTCCAGCAAGCTTTAGGAACCGAACTCAACCTGAGCACTGTTTATCATCCAACGACTGATGATCAGACCGAAAGGGTTAATCAGATACTTAAAGACATGCTTTGATGTTACATTTTGGATTACAAGAGTGCTTGAGACGAGCATCTACCATTGGTTGAATTAGTCTACAATAATAGCTATCAAGAAAGCCTCAAGATGGCCCTCTTTGAAGCACTGTATGGGGGTCGTTGTAGGACTCATCTTTATTAGTCGGAAGTGGGTGAAAATGTTGTTTTGGAGCCCGAGTTACTTCAAGAAATGAAAGAAGTCACACGAAAAACTTGACTTCAGCTCGGTCATGTTATCGAAAGTCAAAGAAAGTATGCAAACCAGTGTCGTCGTCTGTTAGAATTTGTCGTTGATAATCAAGTGTTCCTGAAGGTTTCCCCTTCTCATGGGGTGAAACGGTTAGGTCGTCATCATAGGCTTGGCCCGAGGTTCATGGGATCGTATGTCATTTCGGAACGTGTAGAAGGATCTGCATATCGACTTGAGCTACCTGTTGCTTTGGTCGGTGTTCACAATGTCTTCCATGTTAGCGAACTTTGGAAGTACATTTGTGATCCTACCCGCATCATTGAAGAAATTTTAGTGATTCCTGAATTCAATCTTTTTTACCTGGTCGAGCCCACTAAGATCGTATAGTATCAAGAACGCAAGCTTCGAAAGATAACCATTCTTATGGTGAGAGTACACTTGAAAATTCGAATCTGACATGAGTAGCAAGTATCAGCAATTTTTCTTTTGATCTTGGTAAGTCTCCGTGTTTGTTCTCCTTTCTATTTCAGTATATTCAGAGTTAGCTTTCATGTCCTGATTTGCAAATCTTGTTTGAATGAATGCCATCTGAATCTTCGCTTTAAAAAGCCTCATTCAGAGAATCCTCAAAAGTTTCAAGACGAAACTTCCTAAGTGGAGGAGGATGTAACAATCCATATATTTTTAAAAACATAAAAATATTATAATAATAATAATAATTTGTGTATTAGGTAAATTCCTTTCCTATTTTAGCCGCAGCAAATCACTCCCCCCCCCTCAATTAATCCCTCTGTCGGCCCAGTTCCCCCCGATCCCGCCTCCCGCTCGTCTCCCGACCACCGCATTTCTGTCGCTCACGTCCCGCAAGCTATGAAGCACTGACACTTCAAAATGCTCAGCGTGTCAGTGTCGGACTCGCCGACACTCGTCCGACTCTGACACTCTCTGAAACTCGTGCCGGAAGTCCGACACGCTGGCTCACGCGGGACTCGCGTGTCCTGCTCAATCGGATACATGTGTCTTTAAGCTAGCTTCTCACAGCGAGGCTGCAGGCAATTGTCTTGAAAGTGCAATTTTTGTGAAAAAGGTTTTATATGTTCATATACAAAAGTGAAAGCACATTTGTTAATCATTGGTAGAAAAGGAATTGGAAAGTGTGTAAAAGTCTTAAGGAGTGATCTATTTGAGGTGAAAAAATTATAAGAAGAGGTAATGTATTAATGTTCTATCACTTTTTGACATTTGGTTAAGTTTTGCAATTGAATATTTGATAAATAATATTTAAACATATTTTAGTTTATTTGAATATTTGTTATTTGTTCATTTTTAATTTTTTAAAAATGTTTTAGGATTTTCATAATTATAAAATAATAAATATTTAATATACGTGTCCAAGCGTGTCGAAATATGATATTTTTTGAGAATTTACGAGTCGCGAGTCACGTCGTGTCGTATCGCGTGTCGCGTGTCGCATGTCGTGTGTCGGTATCGGTGCAACATAGCCCGCAAGCCTCACCCGACTCCGTGGGTGCCGCCTCCTACTGTCCTCCTCCCTTCTCTGGTCGGCGACTCCACCTCCCAGACTCAACGTCTGCTGCTTCTTCCTTTCCCCAAGACGGCAGCAGTGGCTGCTCTTTCTACTTCGTCGACTGCAACTTCCTTCTCCATTCAGCAAGGGCAGTGGCTTCTCCTCCTCCATAGGGGTCGGCAACCACCTGTTTTCCTCCAACAGCCCTTTATCCCACTTATCTCTTAAGTCTTGGCCGGAATTTTTGCTAGAGGGACACCTAGGGTTTGCTCGAATCCTCCTATACTTGAATTTTTTAGCTCGAATTTGGCCTACTTGGGTAAGGATTTTCTCTTTCCCCTCTTATTTCAGATTTCCTTGTATTTGTTTGGAAATTTTAGCGCCCCAAATTGCATGTATAAATTAATTCAAGGTTTTGCTCTCTTGTAATCGTCTAAACCCGCGGTGGTTTTGATTTTTGGCGTCGCTCATCGGATCAATTGGTGAGATCCCTCCAAAGCCCTCTCTGATTTAGGGTTTCCCTAAACTAAGCACCGTCAAATCCTCAATTCCTCGTGGTAGCCTCCTCTCCCGTCATTATTGAGACGGTAAATTTCTAAACTCGCTCTTGATTAAGTTATGTGATATAAAATGCTTGTGCAAGTGTAGGAATTTTCCTTTTGTCGAAAATCATTTATGTGATCTTGAACAAATTCAAATAGGGTTTTCAATTTTTTTGTGTCGCTTAGCCGTCGTCGTTCGTTTCAGCCTTATCTAAGGCAAGTAGAGAAATCTCTCTCGCTTGTAAACATTGAATTTTGTTTCCTTGCACATTTTCCTATGTTTATAAACTTTTCCCTGAAACATCTAAATTGACAAATCAATAGCATGTCTTAATACGTTATGAGTCTCTAAACTATGAATCATTTAATTCATTAATATCATAAACAATCATTGAAAAATAGTGTTTAATTGATGCAATTCATTGACTTGAGTTCACTCTTGACTCGAGAACAAATAAATGGACATGGCAAATATAAATTATTTGATAAGAATTGCATCTGAACTTGAAAAACTCATGTGCATCAAATAAAATACCTACACATTTCATTGGTACAATTTGTGACATTTTAGGAACAAATATATGTTATACTCCAGAGCAGGCTAATAATTAAAGTTGTTTCTGCTTGACTCTTTTTTTGTCTGTCTTACTAGTTTTGCCTCATAAAAATGAAACATGTACATTTCTAATTTTCCTTGTTCGTATTATGTTTTACTTTGTTCACTGTTTATTTCAATGTTCTAAGGCTTTTTTCCTTCATATTTTAGAATTTGCTTTATCGTCTGTGACTGCGCAGCCTGCTACCTAAGCCCGATCTGATCTTCGTCAAGTTCCTGATTCCTGAAGGTTTACCTTATTTATTGTTGTGTCAGGTTTTATGCATTTTATTTCTTTTACTATCAGATTTGTTTATTATGTAATAGTTACGATCAGTCATTTTCTTGTGTCAGGGTCAACAATTGTGCTATAAATTATGTACTGTAATTTGATATTTATTTGCACGTTCACTCCTTCGATGTATTTATTTGAAAATTGGTATCAACATTGTGAATCATGAGCTTTATTAAAATACATGCGCATCTAATTTTTTTCATTGATAAACTCTAAAGTTTCCGCATAAAAAAACAATCTATTTTTCTCCAAAGTAATCATTTTAAATTTAATAACATCAAATTAGCTCCCGCCTAACAAACATTGGATATTTTTCGGCCATGCCTGTGACACACGACCTGTCTGAAGCGCAGTCTGATCCTTACTTTAGACAGGTCGTGACACACAGGAGTGCGCGGAAATATATGACTAGCTGGTGGAGACCAATCCCGATCAGGTCGACAAAAATGCCCGACGTCGCACTCGACCGGATCTCTATCGCCCCTGAGTGATTGCATTTTAATTTTATGATTTATTTCATTTTATTTTGCAAAAAAATTATGATTGTCAATTTTAATTCGTTGCACACTTGCGCGCGTAGCCATGTTGTTGCACGTCTGCGCGCGTCGTCATATTTGAAGGTTTTTATTGCATTTTATATATGTGTGTGTGTGTATAAAATCATATATATATATATATATATATATATATATATATATATATATCTTATATATATATATATCTGAATATATATAAATTCAGATATATTTATATATATGTATAAGTTTAGGTTAAGGGAAAGCTGGTCGGTTCACTCCAGCCTCCTGTTCATCTTCCTTATCTCTCGATCCCGCACAAGCCGCCTTCCGCAGATTGGGGGTTCCGCCATTCTCTGCCTCAACTCGAGCTGGATTCACGGTCGCCCACGACGCTGAAGCCTCCAACCACGTTGAACACTCTTGTTGCCTCAACTTTGGCGGTTTCCGCATCTATCCACTTCGGCTACGAAGAAGCTCTGTCATGGTCGTTCCTCCCACAACCGCCAGATCGTGTACGGTTTTTGATTTATTTTTTGTTTCATTGTAATCCTATAAAAAGGAGGTGTGTTTGTATTTTGTTTTTGATGATTGTTGAATATTGAAATTGAAATTGCTGTCAATTTGTTTCCATTGGAGGTTGTTGTGTGCTTCCAGTTAGAAATTAGGCGTGATTAAAGCTCGGTGAGAGAGCAGTAGGAATTAGTATTGTTGTGGGATTTGTCTATCCCCGTGAACAACTCTGTAAGGGTTAGATAGAATAGGCGTGTTGTTCGAGTGTGGAAGATGATGAATAGTTGGTTGCTGCCATGTTTCCTAGTTCCCGGTAAAGATTATTTGGACTGTTGTTTTCTCTCCCGTGTGGTTGCAGCACTTGGTTCCTGTTTGAGAATTTAAAGGACTGTGAGTTAGAGAATGTTGTAGGTAGTCGTGCGCATAAAGCCCGGCGGGCCCGGGCTTTTCCGAACCGGGCCCGGGCTGGGCTTAACACTGTAACCGGGCCGGGTCGAGCCGGGCTATGCTCCCTGGGGGGGCCTAGTAAAGCCTCCCAGGCCGGCCCAGGCCGGGCCCAGGCTAAGCCCGGCCCGGTTATTTTTAAAAAAAAAAATTAAAATTTTTTAAATTCATAAAAAAAACCAAAACATATGATTTACAAAAAAAAACATAACATCGCAATATTGAAAAATAAAATTTTTATTAATGTAACGAAATTATACAAATTTAGAAATGTGCAAATATACAAAAATTTAGAAATTCTAAATTATTAAAAATTACAAATGACAAAAATTCTAAATTAGTAAAAATTACAAAATTATAAATGACAAAAATACAAGAAGTTGTCTAGTTTAAGTTGATCGCGTCCATCTCGTTTTCAATGTCCGACGAGCTATCCTCGATCGCTGAAATATGTTGCTTCTTCTTCATCGCGTCCAGGTGGTCCTTGTAGCATATGCAGATCTCGAGCGATTTTTCGCTTAGTCGCCCTCTCCGCTCGTTCAAAACTCTACCACTAAGAGAAAAAGCAAACTCTGAAGCTACCGTGCTAGCTTGAATCGTTAGTAAATCTCGTGTCATAGGTCATAATAGGATATGTATTTACTTTACATTTCCACCATTTTAAAATATCGAATCGTCCGTGGACATAAAATCACGAAATTGTGTTTTTGTGTACAACCCTAATTCATTTAAACTACTAGATGTTGTGCGTTTTTTTCCTAGAGGCTAACTCTAACATTTTATTTTTAAAACTACTAGATGTTTTTGGTCACGATACATCCTCTCGGGACCGCGATCTGTATAAATTATCGTAATAATTATAACATTCAGTAAAAATAGTGTTAAAATTTAAAATACTCAGATTATCTAAATCTGAATCACTTAAATTTATGTCTATATTGTTATTTATTTCTTCAATATAATTTTTTACGTCGTCTACGCCGAAAAGAGTATTCAAAGCGGCGGCGCATGAAAACATAACTGGGATTTCTCTATAATATTTTAAAAAATTTCTTTTCATTATTTGTATTAATTCGCTCAATCCGACGTGTTGTTTAAAATAATTAAATTTTTGTGAAATATTAACAATATTTTCAATAACTAGCGGGCTAGTAGGATAATATACGCTCGATAAACTATTTGTCGTCGTATAAAAAACTTCTAAAAAATTCATGTAATATTCTAAAATTGTCCAATAGGACTCGATTAATTCATGTTGATCTAACAAAGTATAAAATTTCATTAGTAGTGTTTTTTGGCGAATCGCTCGTTTTGACATTATATGCGTAGAGTTCCATCTAATTGACATGTCAAATAGAGGTTTCAAAAAATTTTGATATTGCCCGGTTACGAATTTTTTAAAATCTTGACGTCGTTGTTTAGAATTATAAATAAATTATAACATTAAACGTATTTTATTAGTGTATGGTTTCATATACGACAAACTATCTTGTACTACTAAATTTAAAACGTGACACGCGCAACGAGTATGAAAAAAGCGTCGTTTAACATAGGTTTCAAATCACGTTTTAACCACTCAATTGAGGTGATATTATTTGTGGCGTTATCGAAAGAAATACTCATAATTTTATCTTTTATTTTAAATTCGCACACACATTTTGAAATTATTTGATAAATCGCCTCACCGGTGTGCGGGACTTCGAAACTTTCAAAACAAATTATTCACTTATTTAGATCCCAGGAAACGGGATCGACCCAGTGACACGTTATAGACATATACGATAATCCTAATTTTATACTATTTGTTCAAACGTCGCTCGTTAAACTCACTCGACCCTCAAATTTTTCAAAAAAATTAATTAAAGTTTGTTTTGCTTCTAAATAATATTTAAGTGCGTTGCGCCTAATTGAAGATCGACTTACTTGGTGATATTTGGGTTGTAGCCCTTGGTGGATGTACTCGGTTTCTTCTTCGTTGTCGTAGTGGCTGAACGGCAACCCACGTCTGATGATGTTCTTCACCTGCAGCTCCCGCTGTCGACCTTGATCGTACGTCCAGATTTGTCCGGATGCCGATAATTGCGCCTGGGTTGACTCGGGAGGAGCTTGTTTGGCTGCGCAAGACTTAACGTGTCTTGCGAGTGTCGAGTTGCCAGCAATCGAAAGTAATTTCGAGCACTGTTTGCACCTCGCCTTTTGCTCCGCGCCGACTTGCACTAAGTCCAAATATTCCCAAACTGGCGCCGTACGCTTGTGCTCCACCACTTCGTGAGCGACGGATGATGAATAATACGCCTGCGTTGATGACATATTCGAGAGAATAGAGATTAGAGAAAGAGGGTGGGGGATGAGGGGGTAGAAGAGGGAAAGGAGGGGGGGTTATAGTTTTTTAAAAAAAAATTTAAAAAAATAATTTTTTAATGGGCTGCAAATAGCAGCTAGGCTGCTATTTGCAGCCCATGTGGCAGCCAAGTAGCCAACGGCTCTAAGAGCCGTTGGAAACCAACGGCTCACGGCTCTAAGAGCCAGCCCGGGCTTTTCCAGTCCCGGGCTAAGCCCGGTAACCGGACTTTGCCCGGCCCGACCCGGGCCGGGCACCGGGCCGGGCATTTGACCGACAATGGGGCCCGGAAGGGCCCCATGGCCCGGCCTGGGCCCGAAGCGGGCTTGGCCCGGGACCGGGCCTGTCGGGCTTTTCACCAGGTCGGGCCGGTCCGGCCCGGTGGGCCCGGTTTTTTAGGACACCCCTAGTTGTAGGTAGTGCTCCTGTAAATGAACAGTTGTTAGGAATTGGATTGCAGTTCTTTAATGTTCGTTTGATAAAGGAGATGAACAGTATAATCAAGTTACTGTGCTAAGGGTTTGATTTCCCATATGATTGATAGCAGTGAATGTTAATTTCATTTTGGACTGTTGTCGTGAATAGTAGGAATTGGTTGTTTGGGTTTGTGGTTGTCCAAATTAGTGGAGTATAGATAATTTTGTGGAACCACCTTAGTGAGAGCGAGTGGATATTACGTTGTTTAGTTTGTGGCTTCTCAAAACTCATTGAGTATTTGAGATTTCGAGGAACCACTTTCGTGTGAGAGTGAGTGAAATTTCTCATTGCTACCCGTGTGCGATAGCGGTCGACCTCGGAGTGGAAGATCGAAGGTGACGAGTAGTTCCTCGCGTGATCGCCATCGACTTCGGATACTGATGCAACTCAAGTTTGCATCTCTATTTTATTCGCAGCATTTTAATTTTTGAAGCGCACGTTTTCGTGCATTTTTGTTTTTGCATATGATGTATCCCGCTCGTTCGTGCGTTTTCGTTCGGCTTATTGGTGTGACCGGCCGATAAAACTTTAAATGAAAAGGTCCGTCAAATTAAGGGTAGCGTTGATTTAGGCAAGTAAGCAAGATTCTTAACAAGGAAAACATTAAGTTATTATTATATTTATTTTTCTAAAATTATATTAGGGATTAGATATAATTTCAGAAAATTTTGTAGTTGGGGCATTACCAAAGTTGGCTACATTAAGTGCATATGGGAGTTTTCTTGTAACCAAGAGCCTTCATCAATTTCATTAAAAATCAACCCAGTAATAGTCATATTTACTGTTACCAATTTCTTTATAAAAATCAGCCTGGTAACCAAGAGTTTTCTTGCCAGCTATAATTACTGTTCATTGATTTCTCCCTATGCTATCGCTTGATTTCATATGATTTAAAGGGTCGGTCCTCCTTTGTTTAATGGTGGGGGCTGGGAAAAGAAAACGAAACAGAGAAACCTTGTTCTTTGTTCCGTCTTCTCAGGGCACGCAGCCCCCCGCATCACCGATTCTGAACCCCGACGCCAACTCCCCATCCCTCGTCGGCCTGCGCCACCACCGTCGGAAACCTTCCAAGGCCCCGGCGAACTGACCTCCACCAACCACCGGCCGGGATCCCGTCTCCAGATCTTCCTCCGTCGTCGGTATCGGCAGATCCACCCCTCCCGAATCATCGTCAGCCCGCCTGCCTACGACGAAGCCGCCTGAGGGCTCGTTCTCCTCCGGCGAGTGTTCGTCCAGCTCTCTCGGGCACTGCCGAGCCACAGCAACAGTGTGGCTCCCCCGAAAAGCTCCTGTGCGACCTCCTACCAGTTCCCTGAGCCCGTACTTTCAACTGGTTGCTGCCCGAAGCCTTTGGTATAACTCTTATCCCATCTCGCTCAGATTTGCTAGTATAACATTATGTTTAACTTGTATTTGATCCTAACTCGGAGCTTGCTTGCGGTCTACGTTAACTCTTGTTTGCCGTTAATTTTCTACATTGTTGCGCTTAATTTCCTCGCTTTGGAGCACTTGTGGAAGAATTAATTTTGAAAGCGGCTTGCGTACAATTGTTAGACTACTTACGCGCGAGTACTAACCTAGGTCGGTCTACCTTTGAAAATACTTGCGATCTTTCTCTTGCTCGGCGTTGTTTTAAAAACCGAACATGAATATTTACCTTTAAAATTTAAACATGAATCCGGGAATGCATCAGATATGGAAAAACGCCTTTTTCTGTGGGTAATTGTTTCTATCTCTTCCTCTGTGTGTGTCTGATAAGAACTTGCAAGAGGAAGAGAGATCTAGGGGAAGATTTAGAGAGAGAGCAAGGAGAGGAATTAGGGTTAGGGAGGGAGAGAGAGGAAATACCTTGAGAATGATCATGCATGCCAACCAAAGGGAGCCCCGGGTTTATTAATACCTGGGGCTCAAGGGGGCCGGCCGGCCCCCCCACTTGGGGACTGAACCGGGTCGGTTCAGTCCCCCCTTGGCGTCTTCATAGGTTGGGGGCTGAACCGGATGGTTCAGCCCCGTTGTTTGGCCTCCGTGCTTTCGGTCGCCGAGTGTACGTTTGCCCTTGAAATTGTAGCGGATGCGGCGGCATAGCATTCCCTCCCCTTCAAGCGGCAACTTGTCCTCAAGTGGGAAATCCGGAAACGCCTCGTGAAACTCCAAGAAGTCAACCCAAGAATTATGTTCGGCGGGCATGTGCGCCCACTTGACGAGGAGCTCGAGCCGGTACTCGGCACCCCGCCGCTTCCATTTGGTCAACAGAATCGCCTCCGGCGAAGGCCGCAATTCGCCGCTGCTAGTAGCCTCTGGAAGAGTAGGGCTGATGGTAGTGGAGGTCCCGAGCTTCTTCTTCAGCAAGGATACATGGAACGTTGGATGGATGCGAGAACCCTCCGGGAGAGCAAGAGTATAAGCCACGGGCCCTACCCGGCGGAGGATGCGGAACGGGCCATAGTATTTCGGTGCCAGCTTCTGGTTGGTCCGTCGAGAGACCGATAGTTGCCGATATGGTTGGAGCTTAAGGAAGACCTCATCGCCGACCGCAAACTCCCGCTCGGTACGATGTTTGTCTGCCTGAATCTTCATGCGATCTTGGGCGAGGCGTAAGTTCTCCCGCAGTAGCGATAAAGTCCGGTCGCGATCCAGTAACATCCGATCGACCGCGGGCAGAGCGGTGCTGGCTGGCTCATAAGAACTCAAAGTAGGCGGGGGGCGGCCGTAGACCACCTCAAAAGGAGTGAGCTTGCTGGCCGTATGGAAAGAGGTATTGTAGCAGTATTCCGCCCAATGGAGCCACCGAGTCCAGGAGCGTGGCTCATCCATGACAAAACACCGCAAATAGGTTTCAACCCCACGGTTGAGGACCTCCGTCTGCCCGTCTGTCTGAGGGTGATGGGCCGTGCTCATGCGGAGGGAAGTCCCCTGAAGTCGAAACAGCTCCTGCCAGAAATTGCTCACAAAGACGGGGTCCCTGTCTGATATGACCGCGCTTGGAATGCCGTGAAGTCTCACAATCTCCTTGGCGAAAACATCAGCAACTGTTGCTCCAGTGTACGGATGGCTCATAGCGATGAAGTGTCTGTATTTGGACAACTTGTCAACCACGACCAAGATGACGGATTTGCCCTGAGACTTGGGCAGACCGTCAATGAAATCCATAGAGACAGTGTCCCAAATCTGACGGGGGATCTCCAACGGTGTCAGCAGCCCGGCGGGAGAGGTAGTCTCGTACTTCTGTCGCTGGCAGATCTCACATTCCCGTATAAACCGCTGAACATCGCGTCGCAGCCCTTTCCAAAAAACATTTGCCCGGACTCGTTGTAGTGTTCGCAAGATGCCGGCGTGTCCGCCGGTGGGCGAGGCGTGAAACTCTTGCATCATGACCGTCCGCCAGGCCGACGTGGCAGGGAGGACTAGCCGGCCCTGATGGTAAAGCCTGTCTCCCTGCAAGTGGTAGCCGGCTTCAGTAGGCTTCCCCTGTCGCAGTGCTGCAATGATGGTTTGTAGATCCGGATCCTGCTGAACTTCTGTCTGTATCTCTTCCAGCGACTCAATCACTGGTCCTGAGATATGGGACAAGGAACTCTCTGGTAGGCGGGAGAGTGCATCAGCCACCACATTTTCCTTCCCCTGCTTATACACAATCTCATAATCGTATCCCAGCAATCTTGTCAGCCACTTCTGCTGCAATGGTGAGGCTAATCTCTGCTCCAGAAAGTGTTTCAGGCTCTGGTGATCGGTACGGATCTGGAAGTGTCGTCCCAAGAGATAAGGACGCCACAAGGCGACCGCATGCAGGATGGCTAACATCTCCTTCTCGTACGTCGAAAGGCCCAGTGTCCGGGGTGCCAACGCCTTGCTGAAGTAGGCCAAGGGTCGGCCCTCCTGTATCAACACAGCTCCAATACCGACCCCCGATGCATCGGCCTCCACTACGAATGTCTTGGAGAAATCCGGAAGTGCCAGAACCGGGGTAGTAGTCATAGCCGCCTTCAGAGACTGAAAGGCGACCTCTGCCTCTGAACTCCAGTGAAAACCGTCTTTCTGCAACAGCTGAGTGAGGGGGCGGGCTATCTTGCCATAATCCTTCACGAACCGCCGATAGTACCCAGTCAGCCCGAGGAAACCCCTCAAAGCCCGGACCGTCGTAGGAGGTGGCCAATCGACCATGCTCGCGATCTTCTTTGGGTCAGCTTGTACCCCGTGTGCGGACACCAGGTGTCCCAAGTACTCAACCTCCGGCTGTCCAAATGAGCACTTGGACCGCTTGGCGTACAGCTTGTGATCTCGCAGTATGGTGAAGACGGAGCGGACGTGCTGCAAGTGATCCTCCCAATTCCTGTTGTAGATAAGTATATCGTCAAAGAAAACTAGCACATACCTTCGAAGAAGAGGGCGGAATATTTCATTCATGACTGCCTGGAAGGTCGAAGGTGCGTTGGCCAACCCAAAGGGCATCACCAAGAACTCATAGTGACCATCGTGGGTACGGAAGGCCGTCTTGTGGATGTCGTCCTCCTTCATGCGAATCTGATGGTAACCGGACCGGAGATCCAATTTAGTGAACAGGTGCGCCCCGTGTAACTCATCCAGCAACTCCTCAATCATGGGAATGGGAAATTTGTCCTTGATGGTGGAACTGTTAAGCCCCGATAATCCACGCAAAATCTCCACGAACCGTCCTTCTTCTTCACTAGTATGATCGGGGAAGAGAAAGCACTAGTACTGGGACGTATAATACCGGACGTCAGCATCTCGCGTACGCTACGCTCTATCTCGATCTTCTGAATATGGGGGTAGCGGTAAGGCCGGATGTTGGTGGGATCCGTCCCAACCTTCAACTGGATCTGATGGTCCCTGAAGCGGGACGGTGGAAGGGAGCGTGGCTCCTGGAAAACATCATCGTACTGTCCCAAAAGTGCTTGTATCTGCTCGGGCTCCGCGCTAGCCTCTGATCCCACGGGTGCCACCCCCAGAATCATGGCTATTGTCCCGCCTTGCTCCTCCAGTCTCTGCAAACCCCTGAATGAGATCTCCTTGAGTGGAGATGTCCCGATGCCTTGCAAACAGTGGTCCTTGCCCTGCTGAGTAAACTCCAACGTCATCCTGTCCCAATCTGTGGTCACCCGCCGTAACTGCCGGAGCCACTGCACGCCCAAAACCATATCCGAGCCTCGAATGGGGAGAAGGTAGACGTCGGTGTGGCAAATGTACCCCGGCATCCGCAGCTCGGCCCCCTTCAGGACCCCTTCGCATCGCAACTTGCTCCCATCCGCAACCATGACCTGGAATGCGGCCTCCCGATCAATAGGGATCCCTGTCTTGAGAGCCACCCCGGGGTCAATGAAATTGTGGGTGCTCCCACTATCGACTAGTATAGTAACCCGCTCCTGGCCAATCTCCCCTGCGATCCGTAAAGTGAGGGGAGCTGTGCACCCTGCCATCGCCTGAAGAGATATTCCAAACTCCGTAAGATCCAAATCATCCTCAACTGAGTCACCCGTAGTGTCTTCTTCGCCGTCCTCGTTCCGCAGCATGAAGACTTGGACCTTCTGACACCGATGCCCCGGAACGAATTTCTCATCACACTTGAAGCACAACCCCTTGTCCTTTCTGGCCTGCAGCTCCTGCCACGTCAACTTCGTTACAGTGGGACGGCCCCCGGCCGGTGGTTCCTTCCTGATTACCTCTGTCACTGTGGGTGCCCGTCCTGTTGTTCGGGTCTTCTGTCGGTTGTACCGCTCCTCCTGTATCCTGGCTAGGCTGATGGCATGACTCAGACTGCGTGGCATGTACGCGTGGACCTCGTCTCTCAAATGGTCCTTCAGTCCAGATACAAAACAACTCAGCATTGTCCTTTCTTCCCAATTGACCCGATTGGCCAACCGTTCGAATTCTGTCCGGTACTCTGTGACTGATCCCTTCTGCCGCAGCTTCTGTAACATAGCCTCCACATCTTCATACTCTAAGGGCCCGAAACGAGCCGAGAAGGACTCCACAAACTCCTCCCACGGTGCGTAATTGCGTCCCCTCAGAAACCACTTGGTCCACTGAAAGGCATCCTCCTCCAGATGGAAAGACGCCAACTGGACCCACTGCCCTTCAGGAATCTCTTGGTACTTGAAGAAAAGCTCAGCCTTCTGGATCCACTCTAAGGCGTCGCCGCCCTTGAACTTAGGGAAGTTCATCCGTGTCAATTTGGGCTGCATGTATGGCCGGGGTTCTGCATGTGCTGGTTGGTAAGGTTGCGCCGGGGCTGCTGCGGGCCCGGCCCGCCCCCGGTCCATGCCGTAGCCTCCTTGTTGCCCTCCACCCCATGGGTTGCCATTTCCGTAGTCCGCCGGTCCTCCGTAGAGCGGAGGTGTCGGTAGGATGCCCGCCACTCCTCCGATTGGGACCGCATTCGCTCCAGTTGGTCGAAAAGGGGCCACTCCTTGCCCCGGACCCCGCCAAGAGGGGCCAGCTTGAGTCCCGGGTCCGTTCCAGGCGGGATGGGCGCCGATCGGTCCGCACGGAGCCGCCAGGCCCTCCGGCGGTCTCCAGCCCCCTGGCCGGCGGTAGCCGGCCTCCGTCGACCCCCCGATGTGCCCCCCAGGACCCCCGTACCCCTCCGGTGCCGATCCTGCCGCGCGGTAGGCGTACGCGTCGATCCGCGTAGGATCGGCTTCCGCCGATCCCGCAGCGACGAAACCGCCCCCCGTAGGCCCCGATCCGGTCCCCTGCTGCACTCCGCTTCCGATTCCAGTGCCGTTCTGCGCCATAGGATGGTAGGATGCCTCCGTTTCCGATCCTTCTACCGCAGGATTCTTTCCCTTCAGATTTTGTGCAAGTAGGGTTTTGATCTCCTCCATGCGCGCATCCAAGCGATCCTCTAGGGTTTTTTGGGAGGATTTCACTTGTTCTTCGAGCGCCGTCATCGTGTCCGACAACCCTACATAGTTCTCCTCGAGGGATGCAAGCCGCGCGGTTTCGGCTTCTGAGCGAGTCACCATTGTCGCAGGATGTTGGCTCTGATACCAAATGATAAGAACTTGCAAGAGGAAGAGAGATCTAGGGGAAGATTTAGAGAGAGAGCAAGGAGAGGAATTAGGGTTAGGGAGGGAGAGAGAGGAAATACCTTGAGAATGATCATGCATGCCAACCAAAGGGAGCCCCGGGTTTATTAATACCTGGGGCTCAAGGGGGCCGGCCGGCCCCCCCACTTGGGGACTGAACCGGGTCGGTTCAGTCCCCCCTTGGCGTCTTCATAGGTTGGGGGCTGAACCGGATGGTTCAGCCCCGTTGTTTGGCCTCCGTGCTTTCGGTCGCCGAGTGTACGTTTGCCCTTGAAATTGTAGCGGATGCGGCGGCATAACAGTGTCCCTGTATTTTCTCGTAGGATTACAACCTAGACTAAACAAATGGGCAAATCATGGTCAATTGAATGCACAACAAAATCAAAAGGAGCAAACAATAACTGGACAAAAAATCATATGTGCAAGAAATTAATTAATTATTGTTAGAAAATAATACAACTGATGAAAGTTTCCCTCATAATATAATCTAGGACTACAACCTAGACTAAACAAATGGTGTAAATCACTCGACATTGTAACGATCTCACTAGAAAATGAAGTAGGATATATGGCGTAGGACGGCCATATGTGATGACGGTGCCGAAACGCTAATGCAATCCGACGTGAACGTGGGGAATAAATGTGCTCAATCTCAGCCTAAATGATGCGTGCATATTTTAATTATTCCGGAAAACACAACCTTAGCAAGTGAAAAGTATATTAATAAGCAATTCAACACAATGTTCGCCAACATGTTCAAATGCACAAGCAATATCATGTTCCCTTCGCATGAAGGTTTTCAACCACAGTTTGCACGGATAAAGTTTATAAGAAAATATGAAATTGGAATCAACTATACAAACAAGTTAATATCTTCAACATATATGTGATACACATCCAATATTCAATAATAAAGAAAAAACACTATAAGATACAAACAAATGGAATCCTGCGGCGGAAATGGAATGCGGCTGGAGTGGTATGCGACAGCGGGCTGCACTGCAATGATGGATTGGATTTGAAGGGGAAAAGAGCAGTTGTCTTCTTCAAGAAGTTGGGAGAGTGGAGGCTTTGTTGATGGAATGCGCAGGAAGCTACGGTTAGAATGTGGAAGGAGTTTCTGTGGAGGCGTCAGTTTGTTGGACACAACGGAGATGCGGAGTCGAACGCCTATGGGGAGCGGAAATGGCGATCGAAGCCTTGATTAGTGGAGGGTAAGTGCGTTTGAGGGTTTGGGAGATGGAATGGAGGAAAGGCTACACTAAGCTTGAGACATCTGTTGAGGAGGAAGGAGATGAACAGGAAACTGGTGTGTGGATTCCCTCTGAGAGGCGGTATTGGGGGGAATGCTATCGACGGTGGGAAATGGGTAGGATGTTGAGCGACTAGAGCAAAGGAAATGCAAAGGAAAATTGTCGTCCCTCCCGTCGGTGAGGACAAAGGGATGTGTGACCGAAAACAGTAGGTTTCCTCCTTCGGGAATGAAGAAATCGTGGGTTAGCGGAGGGGGGAGTAAGGCTCACGGGAATAAGAAAATAACGGAATAAAAGAACGGGAAATTGAAAAGAAAGTCGGGATGTCGCACCCCAGGTCCCGCGATGTCACACCACAAATGATTGTCGGATCTGTAATCACTTACAAATTCAACAGTGAAAATGAAAATCGAACATCTATCACTATTTATAACGAGAGAGGGCGATTGGGCACTCGGCGTGAACGGCTATGATTGTCTGTTACGCACGGTGTCCCAAAACACTAAATACAACTCCAAAAAAATAAAACAAAATACATATAAAAAGTAAAATGACACTAGGGACGTGCTCGCGGTCTCAGATCGCCGATCCGATAAATGCATCCCAGATAAATATGAAAAAACGTGGTGGCACGATCTCCTCCCTCGATCACGATCGCGCGACTAATCCTCATCAATTCCCCCGACAGAAAAGCATTCAGCTCCGAGGAATGAAGATGACTAAGCTGTAGTCGAAGATCAGGGGAAATTCTATCAAGCTCCGTCGCCAATATCCAAGGATCAAGGGTGGGTGTCCACTCCAGTGCACCAAGTAACAATAAGAAGGATCGTCTGTAGTGGTGGTGCACTCGTCCATAACTGTACCAATAATTCTCTAAGCTCACATCACTCATGTTGGTGGATCAAGAAGAATCGGTGGAATCATAGGAGGTGTGGACAAATCCATAGGTGCTCGCCCAAGGTGAATAGGTGAAGTGTCAAGTTGTAACTGGGGGAGGGTGTCAGAAGAGGCTCAAGATATGGATCTCTATGCTCTAGAGGCTCAAAGTAATATACTAAATATTTCATATTAAATACAGGATGAATACCTCATATCTACAGGAAAATCGATCACGTAGACATTTGTCTCAACTTTCTTTATAACCCTATAAAGATCCATTCGCTTAAGTTTTAGAAGCGGCACCCTTTGGGAGCCCCACCTTGCAAAGTCTGACTCCGACATGCTCGCACACCCGAAAATTGTTGTCACAATTGTGCATACCAACCCATACCTTATATAATTCGAAATTGCTAGTAGTTTTCTTCCGGATTAATGCATGCATTTTATGCCAATGAAGTTGTTGGAAATGTTGCAATGTTGGTCTATTAGTGTTTTGTAGTAGTGAGTGCCTAAGTGAGTTTAGTCTCACACCGTGTGTCGATTGTTATGTGTTCATGTAAACTCCTATATAATGCCACATTGTGGATGAATATAATTATCTAGTATTTTCTCTTAATTTCTTATAACATAGTACTAGAGGCGTAGTTTCTATCTCTCACTCCTAAAAACCCTAAACTCTCTTTCGTCGTATTTTTTGCTTCCCAATTTCTTGACGAACCCAGCACGTGCTAGTCATTCCATTTTGCTCCTGCTCCCGTCGACGGGATCGGCTTCTGTGCCCGTCGACGGGAGCGGCTCTATACCCCTTATCGCTGGTTTAGGCCGCTTCCTCGCGTCGAACTCAATCGTTGGTTGTTGCCGCTTCATCGACTACCGCTCTCGTTCCTGGATCCCACCGACATCCTGCTCGACGATAGCGTTGACAACTCCGGATCTTCTCTTCGACAATGCTTCTTATTGCTCGATCTCGTCGACCGGCTGCTGTTCTCAACGCTGCTACTGCCTCCCACTGCTCCGGATCTCATCAATGGCTTCCTCTACTGCTCTAGTCGGCCGCCTTACTGCTGCTCCAGTTTGTCTCCACACCTTCAGATCTGTCGATTGTCTCTGTATGGTTTCTCTCCTTATCGCCGCAATGCTTCCTGCTTATTGCTACTGTTGAGCTACTGTTTGAGTTCCATTCGCCGCTTCCCGGGATTCAGATCTAGACGAAAATCCTACTGGCTGCCTCCTTCCACGACATGTTCTCACCCATTGGCGTACTCTGGCCTCCAGATATGTGCTCAATCTTCCCTCGGTCGATTCCAGACGCCTTCCAGCCACTGCCCCTCCTGTGTCCGTGCTACCAGCCGATTCCGGGGTGCTAATCTCACGCCGAAGACGAAGTTTTTTGTGTATTTTCAGTCATTTGTCTGTGTTTTTATTATTGTATTTGCTTCCTGCTATTGTTATGTCTATATGCACGTGTTTTCCATGTGAGGGAGAGTGATTGGGATGAAGACGACTTGGATAATCTTTCCCGACTTTTTGTTTTGGTTTCACACGGCCTCTAGGCTTATGACATATGTGTCTCCCCATGTTCACTTTTGATTGGTTGTGTGTTGTCGTCGCTTCATCGACTACCACTCTCGTTCCTGGATCCCACCTACATCCTACTCGACGATAGCGTCGACAACTCCTGATCTTCTCTTCGACAATGCTTCTTATTGCTCGATCTTGTCGACTGGTTGTTGTTCTCATCGTTGTTACTGCCTCCCACTGCTCCGGATCTCATCAATGGCTTCCTCTCCTGCTCCAGTCGGTCGCCTTACTGCTGCTCCAGTCTGTCTCCACACCTTCAGATCTGACGATTGTCTCTGCATGGTTTCTCTTCACGTCGCCGCAATGCTTCCTGCTTATTGCTACTGTTGAGCTACTGTTTGAGTTCCATCCGCCGCTACTGCTTCTCGGGCTTCAGATCTGGACGAAAATCCTACTAGCTGCCTCCCTCCACGACATGTTCTCCCCCATTGGCGTACTTCGGCCTCCAGATATGTGCTCAAGCTTCCCTCGGTGGATTCCATACGCCTTCCAACCACTGCCCCTCCAGTGTCCGTGCTACAGTCTACTGCAGCCGCTTCCGGGGTGCTAATCTCACGCCGAAGACGAAGTTTTTTGCGTATTTTCAGTTATTTGTCTGTGTTTTTATTATTGTATTTGCATCCTGTTATTGTTATGCCTATATGCACGTGTTTTCCACGTGAGGGAGAGTGATTGGGATGAAGGCGACTTCGATAATCTTTCCTGACTTTTTTGTCTTGGTTCCACACAGCCTCTACGCTTATGTCATATGTGTCTCTCCATGTTCACTTTCGATTGGTTGTGTTTGGACTCGATTGATGTTAGTGTTCTAATCACAGCGGTTTGTGTCGCGTGGGACCGTGTCGTGTGAGACTGTGTCGTGTGGAACCGTCATTTGTGTGGATTATCCCCGATGGATTATCCTCGGTTGCCCGTTTGATGATTTGATCCACATCTTTTGTTCTCTTTCGCATGTTGTGTAAGTGATGTTAGTTGACCGGTTTTCAGCAAGTCCACGTCATGTGTGGGTCCTACGTCGAGTGTGGGTCAGTGTCATGTGTGGCTGTCCCTGGTTTGGAATTTCCCCCAGTGGCTCGTCTGATGTTTTGTACCACATCGCCTACTTTCATTGTCATTAATTGATATGTCCAAGCTGAAGGTTCCCCTTCAGCTTGAGGGAGAGTGTTGGAAATGTCGCAATGTCAGTCTATTGGTATTTTGTAGTAGTGAGTGGGTTTAGTCTCACACCGTGTGTCGAGTGTTATGTGTCCATGTAAACTCCTATATAATATCTCATTGTGGATGAATATAATTATCAAGTATTTCCTCTTATTTTCTTCTAACAGATGCAAAACATACATGTGTGATTCATGCAACACAAATGAGTCATGAACTAAATGTAAATGAACAAACAACGCAGGTAAAAGATGAATTAGTAACACGAATAACTCTGTAAACCGGTGGTTTTGGGTTCTAAAAGAAACTTCTAAGATAGGTACGTGATCAGGAGGTTCAGAAGCCGGTCATAGAAGAATTCGTCGCGGGCATAATGAACACTCCAATGAACATCAGAGGCATCAGTAATAAGACGTGTCAATATAGTGTGTGGACTGTCTCTATAAGTGTGAGTAGTAAGACATAAGATCAGTGAGTCATCAAGTGCACTCTAAAACTCGACTAAACTACTAATGATAAATACATCTCAGATGAGAAGTGATCCAACATGTGCTTCAGCAGAGGGTTCACTGAGAGGGGTATAATAAAAGTCGTCACAAATGTGACGACTACCAACATAGGTCACAAAAATATCTAGAGTGCTCTCATACAAACGAAGATCCAAATGATTTGCAACAAATATTACAAGTTCTTTAGGGGGAAGTCTGAGAACAAACTAAATATTTCTAAAATGGGATGGCCTGTCAGGAGGCTCCTTGGGCGGAATGTAGAAATATTCCCAAGTGTACGACAAATATCTAAATAACTCCTTGAGACATCAGTGCTGAGATGCAGAACTATCGGGAGATGAATGCCCCTCGGAGAATGTGACGCATTAGGGGACTCACGAGGAGGTGGGTCAAAGAACCCATCAATATGGTGATGGTCCTACAGATGCAAACCATCATAAGGGGTAGTTTTCCACAAAGGAGTGAGGCGGACACCACATGATCAACATTAGGCCCTCGGCTCTCAATCACTATGTGGCCCGGGACGTCATCAGGTGAAGAGTGGGAAAAGTCTATACGCAATAATGGGCTAATAGGTATAGTGTCGACTGTTGAGGACAGGCACTCTAGCTGAAAGGGACACTAGGTCTAAGTGAGGTGTGGAGAATGGACATATCATCTCAGTGTCACAGGGTCGCTCGTCCTCGATCTCACGACCACGCTCACTAATCATAATAACGTCGCTCTCCACTTGTATTGTACAATCAGGGTCGAAGTCAACTCCAGAATCGAGTGGGCGTTGAGTTTCTTCAAGGTGAGATAAATCAAACTCAGGAGTCGGGTCACTCATGACAGTGGAAGCTCTACTCGATGCATTAGTGGCTTGACCTAAATTCTTAGACTTTCTTTTTAAGAAATTCATTGTGTAACCCAAATCAGCATCCAAACGATCAAATTGCTTAAGAACCCATTTCTGAAATTCGTCTTCCGTCATATCAGTTTTTAGAGCACTAGGAGGACTACTACATGTGATGTTACCTTGATGAAGGTGACCTCTATAGGATTCTTGATAGCCATTGAGATCGTCGTCCGTGACATAATCATAACGTACTCGTGGGTGGACGTGAGTCCTACGAACATGCGGGGGTGGTCGCGCATATATAGACTCGGGTTCCTCATATAGAGGAGATGTGTAGCGATGATAACTTGACACATTTTCCTCAAAAAGAGGAGATGTGTGGTGACAATGACCTAAACAATACTCAATTCTACCATCATAAATCATATCAAAGGATCAACATGATCCACTCGAGTCATAGTTGTCAGGATCGTGATCCGAATCATAGGATCTTACGATCCTACAGTCCAGATTTTGTAAAACGATCATCGATCCAATCCTACCATCTGATCTAACCTCGAAACAATCTCATCTAGGATCTCGAACCTGACAACCTTGACTCCAGTGCGGGGATACGGACGACGATAATCATCATAATAATGTGAATACCTCTTCAAAGGCACTCTATGGGGTCGAGTGTAGACGAATTGTGATTCCTCAAATAGAGGATTAGGATAATGACGACTACTATAATAAAACATTGAGTGATGTAGAATTAATCTCGCGTATTTAAAACAAAGCCCAAACCTGGGCTCAGATATCAAATCTGACACACAACGACCCTATGTGATGACAGCGCTGACACGCTAATGCAATCATACGTGCACGTGTGAAATGAATGTGATCAAGCTCAATCTGACTAATGCGTGCATGTTTTCAATTTATCTGGTATTAAACGTTAGCAACGAGTTTATAAGCGGCTAGCAAATCAATAAAGTGTTCATAATAATTTTCATGCATGTAAGCAAACAATCATGCTTTTTCACAAGTGGTGCTTTCCACTATAACTTGTACAAATGAAATAAAACAATTAAAAGAAAATAAATCAATACAAGACTCAAACCTTTATCCCACTATAGTGGGGTCGGCCATTTGGATCTTTTGTCGTCATTGTGCCCTATCTTTTGTCATAATCTCACTAAATCCTAAGCACATCATGTCCTTCCTTATAGTTTTTCCAAGTCTTTATTGTTTAACTACGCCTCCCTCGTTTAACATGTCTAGGACTAGACTCTCACACACCTAACAGGTGTCTCTAATGATCTCCTTTGTACGTGTCTGAATCATCTTAGTCGGGTTTCTCGCATCTTCTCTGCAATTGGTGCTACTACTGTCTCATCTCTGATGCATTCATTCCTAATTTTTTCCAATCTCATGTGTCCACCGATCCACCTAAGCATTCTCATCTCCGTAATTCCTATTTTTTGCTCATGTACACAATTCACTGCCCAACACTCAGAACCATAAAGCATCGTGGGTCTAATTGCAGTACGGTAAACTTGTCCTTAATTTTAGTGGTACTTTATGATCACATACGATCCCTGACATGCCTACTTCACTTCAACCAACTCATTTGATTTTATTGTCACATCTTTATCAATACAATCTGTCTATCGATCCAAGATATTTAAATACTCACTACGGAAATATCTTGATCATCCACTTAATAACGACGTCATTCATCCTTCTTGTACTGTTAAATTTAAGCACATATACTACGTCGATATGCTCAATCTAAAATCCTTCTTTTCTAAGCATCGTCAAGATTCAAGTTTTGTGTTTACGCACTCGAGCGTCCATCAACCAAAACGATATCATCCGCAACCATAACCAGGTATTGCTTTGTGATAAGTCTGGTAAGCTCCATCTACGATATTAAAGAGTAACGGCTTAAGTTGAACCTTGATGTAAGACAGCAGTGATAGGGAATTCTTGTGTTATCCTCTAGATGTCCTCACCCTGCACTGAATTTGTATATAATAACATATTCTTTGGATTATGGTCATTACAGGGATTAGAAACAATAATATCTGATATTGTATTGTAATTTTGAGAATAAACAATAT